>VMBQ01000143.1:54068-317898 GCA_007657795.1 Dreissena rostriformis
ATATATGTGTGTCTAACACAAATAACCGGTTGATAACTTGCAATTGAAGTGTGGTTATTGTCAATAACAAAAATATGCTTTGCAAACTGGCTTTCAATTAATAGTAAAGCAAATTTAGAGAACCGTAGAAAATCGCTGACCTCGGTTAAAAAAATGATATTTTACTTGTGTACATGTGTATTGTAACAAACTATTACTTAATGCAAACTAAAGAAAAACAACTTAAACATGCAGTACAATAAAAAGCAAAAGACAAACACAAAGGCATAAATTATTCCGCTAAAATGAAATTATATAGGTTATACAGCAAACAAGTTATCTGCGTAGTCATATTCATGAATACAAATGAGCCTGTTAATGAGTTCGTGTTGTTTTTAATTAAAGCCCCACTAAACACTAAAAATCAACGAATATTTCGTGTTTTTTTTTCATAAAATAAATATAATCAATAAAGGAATCAGTGTTCCGTATAGCAATAGTCAACATTACAACGCTAGATGTGGTATATTAACATAGATTTAACAAGATACAAAATGCTCGTTTTATTTTTGTGGTTCAATATATTCAACACATGTTCATGTACCAAGCTAGTGTTCGGGGGTCGTATACATATATATCGTTGCGGCAAATTAAAAAGGAATATCGGTTCAGTGGTTTGTCGCTGTGAGATTTACCCATTAGTCTTTACGCACAAGTATTAACTTTGTTACCAAGCATTTGTTATATATTTATATATTTGAGATATAATTGGTTTGGTGTATGTATATACACTGCGTGCGTTTCGCTTCGTTATTTAGTGTCATGAATTCGGAAATAAAGGTCAAACTCCAAGCCACTATGGAAGCTGTTAAATGATAGTTCAATTTTCTTTGTTTTTGTATAAAGAAAATGTGTTTTCACCGAGTAAAATACTCATATGGCCTTACACAAAATATAAATTAATACTAGTAAAACTATTAACAGTTTCCGCTATGATAGACTACATTGGAAGTTGTAAAGGATTAAAATATTTCAAAATCACTTCTAAAATGGCCTTAATCGTCGTTATCATCGTAATCTCCCTCTCTTTGGTTTAGTGTTCTATGTATGATATGCGGAACAGTCTTCAAAAACACTTGTATTGAAAGGCGGGTATATTTCCTTCTTGGTCCGTGTGAACCGTCCATGTATCGAAGCCATTCGGTAGGATGGATACTACTAGGGACTTGTATTGTAGAGCCCGTACTTGGTGGGAATGCTGACGGAGCTGCTTGTCAAAAACCTTCTCAGTCTGGTAATCGCTGCTATCGCCATGGTAATTCTTATTCGGACCTCCTATTTTTACTCTTTAATCTCCTGTCCTCACCTCCATAATCGTTGTCCAGAACTCTGTAATAGAGACATGGCTGCTGTACTTATAAATTGTTGAGGTGACATTCTCTAGTTCAAGCTGAAAGTGCATTGGAAATGGCGTGTTGTTATTTTATGAATTGAACAGATAATTTTGTTTATTTATTTTTATTTTTGTAATTACTTTAACATTACTTCACTTATGAGGATAGTATTCAGCACTGTCAAAACACAAATTCATGATAATAGATGTTATAATTACGAAATATCAGTAATGGCGATTCGCTCGAGAGTGTATGTTCATGGCGGTGCAAGACACTGAAACAATTTGTATTACCTGCATGTCCCCAATGCGTACGTTTTCGTCTTCGATGCAATTCATTGTTAGATTTACTGCCGTACAGTAAAATATTGATAATATGCAAACACGATACAAATGTAATATACAATTTGTTCCTTAATCGCCGTTATCGTATAAATCTAAGCTTAACTATGCAGGCATGTTACCAAAGAAAAAAGCGTCGATCAATTACGAAATTAAAATGTGGTTTTGTTTGAGGATATATGATGTAAACATATGTTAATATTGTATCATTCACACTATTACATATATTTTCTGACCTACTGACTGGTGGATTGAGTACATAATAGTTTACTGGTTTTGTCTCACTAATTAAAAGTTTACACAACTTTTTGTAAGTGTGATTATGAATATCTGGGAGTTTGGACCGCCGGCGTAACATTATTAAAGAATTATCTCTCCATGTGATTATGAACCTTGGGGAATTTGTACCGCCGGCGTAACATTTTCAAATAATTATCTGTCATTGTGACTATGATCATCTGGAGTTTGTACCGCCGGCGTAACATTTTCAAAGAATTATCTGTTGTGATTATGAACCGTTGGAAGGTTGCACCGCCAGCGTAACATTTTAAGTGGAGTGAATTATTTGTTGATGTTATAATGAACCTTTGGGAGTTTGTATTTCCAGCGTAACATGTTAGTTTAGTTTTTCTGTCAAAGTGATTATGAAAGTGAGAGTTTGTACCGCCAGTGTAACAATTAAGTTGAATTATTTGTTGATGTAATAATGAACGTTTGGGAGTTTGTACCGCCAGAGTAACATTTTAGCTATTTTTTTCTGAAAAAGCGATTATGAAACTTTGAGAGTTTGTTCCACCAGCGTAACATTAAAGTGAAATTATATTTTGACGTGATAATGAATATTGGGGAGTTTGTACCGCCAGCGTTACATTTTCAGCTCAATGTTCCTGTCTGAATGTAAGAAGGGTTGTACTGCCAGCGTAACATTTGTTGTACTTTGTTATAAAGAGTGAGAAAAAATTGGTTTATTTTAAACAAATTTCCTTGAAAATGGCCATTTTAATAAGGATTCTGTGGAAAATCCCTTTTTAAAATATAATCAGTTATAATTCAAAAAACATTTCACAAATAATGTGTATTTCATAACTCTTATATTTAAATACTACATAGACTCGGATTGTTACTCCAAAACCTCAATACAGCAACATCAACAGACAAGCTTTAATAACTGCTTCTGCGATATAGTAATTTCTCGCTTGCACAGGTAGCCTAATGAAGAGCCTAATTAATGGTGAATGCTATGCTATAAACACAATTCTGAATTATCGTTGACGGGGCATTCTGCACTACCACAAAGTTTGATTTGCACGAAGTAATTTAGCTGTTTGCACTTGTTTAAAAGCTTAGATTTCGATATCGTGTATAAGAATGTATATAGTAATGGATTGTGTTATAAATTGGCCACATAGTGTGCAACTTTCTTAACACCAACTCTTGACTATCGGAACTTAATTATATGGTAAGTGTTAAACTATCAATCAATACAAACCAGGAAAGCGCAAATAAATGTTTGCTTAGTTATTGTCATCCTCATAGAACAAAGCACAAACTATGCCTGTAATAGATCTGTGAGTTATGCTCGTACACAGTTAAATCTGATAACTAGGAAACCTTCTCGCTTATATATTAACCTCTGGTTTTGATATCAAAGAAAACAAAAAAAGTAAACGGCCAATCTAATGTACAATCTCTGGCAGTAGCGGGTATGCGTTCGGAATTTCAGTTTCAGACATTTTCTTAATTTGTATGAGAAAATACCAGTAAATATGCCATATAAATATTAACACGCTTATTAAACAAGTCATTGCGCTTTCCACAAATTTGTGTACGTCATATCACACATTCATATGCAAAACAATTCAATTAACCTAAATATTTGAAAAAAGTCGATATCATTTTGCAGGGCATTGTTTAATGGAGTTAAAGTTAATTTAACGGTCATAGTTTGTTCGGATATATTGGATGAGATAAGTAACGACATTATTTCGTATGCAAGTATTCATTCAAAAGCTAAATCGATGTGTGAAGTATGCACTCCTTAAAAACCCTATTTACAATGCTTAAAGTCAAACCCTTGACAAATATCGTTTGTGTGTACCAACCAAAAACAAAACAAAACGTACAGAATTAATTAAAACAATATCGATTTTGACAATTATATATTTACTGTACGTGCCATAGGTTGTGATGCATCTGGAGTAAGTATAATTAGTTCGTACCAAGCGTCGATAGTGTTCATACGATGTTAAACCGTAAATGAAAGAACTATTTGTATCAGATACATATGATAAATATGAGTTCGTACTCAACCATGTTTTCATGTATAGTCGTTGACACAATATTATGAATTTGACTTATACCTTACATATATATTCTGAATTGTCATTTAACTCGTTTAGTGTACTTAATAACTTTGCAGACGCACACTTTGTAATGCTTATAAATGTTTCATTGATTTCAAGTATAGTTTTCCTCTATTTCTACTATTTATAAACCTTATCTGACGTATGTATGCTACTTCACTAAAATATGTAGATATAAGCACACAGTCGGAAGATTACTGTGTTGAAAAACAAATAAGGAAAACGTGATTGTTGGTAACATAGTGTATTTTTAACATATAAGGATAATCTTAAAAGTAACATTGTGTTTTTTATAACTATTGAATATGTATTAAGTGTTTACAACTTAATGAGTACATATGTTAACAGTTCTAATTATATTTTTTTCAGGTTATCATCATGTTCCAGATGATAACTCCTTCGTTGTCAGCGTTATCGATTTAAACCAAACACACTACATCATACAACACGTAATACGATAAGCCCACGCATAGACACGTATCTAAAAGTATTATAATACACTACTACCATTTCTGAAGCAAGAAACAAACTTAACAACAATATTTACTGAACACTTAATACTCGCTTACGTCTTAACGTGTTAAGACAAAAAGATCTAAATTGAGCATTACAGAAGGAATAAATTATCGGATTAATTGCGCATGACATCAGGTACGATCTAAGACAAAGCTGATATATTGAAACCCCGAAGTCATTTAGTTCTACAATAAAACTGCTTTCAGTCTGTCGCAGCACAGCTATTACACAGAATGGCAGAAAGCTGACAATATATGCTAGAGTTATGAGAAACAACATAAGAGTTAAGCGCCCTATTCGTATCTTCATATTTACGCAATACGAGCCAGTGGACGTATTTAAAGAGTCTCTTAAGCAACCATTCCGTTTGCTAAACGTCTTCTGGTTACTCCGTTTACGCCTCTCATCCGATGTTCGCGTCGCCTCCGTGGCCAAGATTGTTGTATTTACACTTGCATTCACTGAACATTCAATACTTGATGTACATATGTCTCCTTTTGAATCAACTGGTAACGGTAACAGTTCAATGCAGTTAGTTTTGGATTGATCCGTTGAATTTGCTATCAAATTGTTTTGCTTTTTTGCTATTTCCGTCGAATCTGAGTCTTGCAACAGAGTTTCTTCTTTGGGTATTAAACTTGGCTCTTGTTGAATCAAACTTCTCACCCGATCATTCTCAGCTTTTCGTCTCATTCTCATTTTTCTATGTTTACACACTTGAAGTCCAACAAAATAATACAGGATCGAAAGTACAGAAAACACAACCATTGTACTTATAATATGGAATGCAAAATAAAGCTTTGGATGTATTGAGTTGTCATATTGATTTTCAAGAAGACATGATTTTCCTTCGATGCCGTTTATTGTTATTGTCCGTGTGCCGTAAAACAGAAGTGACGGCCAAGAATAGAATCCCAAAGCCACTAGAATACAGCCAATACAAATATATTTTGAAGTTGTCGCATTAAATTGTGGCCCGTGGGGACGACATATTCTTCGAAATCTGTCAACGGCTATGGCGACCAGAATTGCGGCAGATGAACTGTTCATTGTGTAAGTAGAAAATCGTGATATTTTGCAAAGCCAGGGCATGTCCATGACAACCGAGAAACGCATTATATATATTTCCATGGGTAATGTTGTTACACAGTTTATTAAATCCAACGACGTTAAAAACAGAATGAACATTCTCGACGTACTTTTTCGCCATTTATAGAAGTACACATACAACACAAAAACGTTCCCAGGTGTCCCGACAACCATAAGTGCGATAGTGTACATAAAAGCCGGAAGTTGAATGCGAAATTGAGCTATGTTTAGATCACCCAAAGCATCCGTTTGAACTGTCAAATTAGACGTTTTCCCTAACGCGGAATTTATCATGGTATAACCGAGTGATTCATTAATATATTTTTTCCATCTTTACGTGTGTTATTTATTTTACAACTTTCTTCCAGTCACTCATTTAGATTTATTACGTGTATATTATCATTAATATTGGAAGCTTAATTCGGTTTACAGAAACAAGACGTTTATAAATAAATGAAGTATAATACAAATATCTTCTTTCCCTACCATTTGCTCGCACATTCCCTCTCAATTTGTTTTGTTAAATGCTCTATTCCAAAATATACCAACAGCTATTACTATATCTAAACGCTTATATATGTCTCTGGTATGGTTCAAGATGTTGTAATATTGATTGTTGGGTCTTCCAATCTAACATATGCAGTGCAGAAATGTGATATCACCCAACAAATCCTTTTAAGTATTTTCTCAAGCTGGTTTAATCCAATACTATATTGATTTCCTGATTGGGTCTTTTCTTGTTGTCTTCGTGAACGGCGCAATCCTGAAACAAGTTCAAATAATATTACTTATACTACATCATAATTATTATTAAGATTACCATGAAAATGTATACTCGTTCCTTAGGCAGGACTAAAACGTTTAATGTTTGAACTAGTGTATACCTATTGTTGGTTTAGTTGCGATTTGGTTTCTGATTCAGTTTTGTATGTTGTAAACATGTGTTATATGGCGTTTCAAATAACGTTATATGCTTAAGTCTAGTTCGAGTATTACGCAAAGCAAAATATATTTCAATTTAAACTTTTAGATAATTTCTTAAATATTTATATGTAAGTTATAATAACTGTGTAGGAGTCAAATAGTTATTTAAAAAAAAATGCATTCGTTTCAAAGAAACATGAATCGGTATACAATTCTTTAATTTGATTTAAGACCAGTGTTAAAAGTTGCAAATATTAAACATTAAAATATACACAACTGAAAATAATGAAACAGAGTTGTTAAAATCGAGCTAAATACGAATACCGTTCTTTAATAACTTAATCATTTTCTCAATGGGGTACTTAATGACTGTGTTTGGTAAACTATGATGGTCTGAAACTGAATTATGTATCGCTGCATGCAAACTACAGTTATGTCGTACTATTCGTCTTATTATTATTGTATTTAATAGCAGTTTTTGTAAACAAAAATGTACCTAGTTATGTCTAATATTTTAGGAGTGTTCTTTTCTTTCTTATTTANTCAAAAAAATAATCGTCCCGATATGTTTTCTAAAAAATATGCATCCCCGAATCACGAAACTAATCAATTGGCCATCATGCATGATTTAAGGACAAACCTTACATCACACTATTTATGTCAATACTGTGTGTCTTTTAGAGACATTTTATTCTTATGTCTGTATCAATATGTTTTCTTCGTAAATTTGATTAGTCCTTCTAGATGGTTTTGTATTTTTAATTTTGCTATTTACAATTTGATTTAAGACATTCTCAGTTAATTCTTTATTTTCAACTTCTTTTTTTTTCTAAGCGAAGACAATTAATCAAGTGCTTTCCATGTATCGATTGCGCGTGCCATCCGGTTCTAGGTTTTAGTTTAACAAGATAATGCTCTTATCTTGACAGAACATAAGTGAAATCGTAAGGGGGTTTTCGACTGCTTTCATGACTGACGGTAACAGTAACAGCAATATGCATCTGTAAAGAAAACAGCAGCTTCTAAAATATGATGCAAATATTCAAGAACCGCTTCGATGTTTTAATATCGATTGCATATATTTAACAGTTATAAAAGATGCAAATGTATGTGTGCTTTAGGTTCAATGATGCGGGATTGAAACCAACAATATTATTTGAGTAAAACTGACACACAGACAAAGATGGACAGCACCAACGGGGGTCAAACGTATGCCCAAATGTTTTACGTTACACGGCACGAACAGTTTTTTTTTATAATTCGTCAATTTAAACAGTTGAATATGGCAATAGTTGTTAGGAGAAAAAGATCCAATACTGCTTAATATGGGTGAAATTACATTTAAAAAAAATAGCATTTCTAATCGTGATTGTAATCTTAAGGACCATGATGTACACATGGTTCGTATGTATATAAAGTCTACAAGTATTTACACTATTTTAGTTCCTCAACTATACTATTTAACCCATCCCTAGCATATATGCACATTTCTGTATTCAAACCTTTTTTTCAATGTACAGCGGTACGTCATAATTGTTCTACATATAATTTCACAACTCTACAGTGAATGATTATTTTATAACGACAGCCAGGTCAACAACATGAACAGAAGCTACCATTTAATGCGATTTATGGTCTTACACGAGTATTGACGACCTTTATATACAAATATTACATGTATCGTATTTATACATGTCTTTACTTGAATTTATTTTTATCTTTTAAACGTCTTTTGTTATAACAATCTATATAGTATTCTTTCGACTGAGCCAAATTATTTAAAATGTGACAATTGCTTAAGTGGATAAAGGAAATTTGAAATGTGTACCAAATGCAAACATTTATGGTTATTTTAACCTAGTACGATTGCAATTTTGAGCTCTGGTGACCCCTCATGATTAAATTGTATAATCATTTAAATCAAACATATAATTATATTTAATTATAACTATTAAGACAGGAGTCAGAATACAAAAATAGTGTAATACATATTAATAATTTCAATGGTTTAAATATGAACTGCCCCATTTCTACTTTGGGCCAATACATTCAATGTAAGACATCACATAACCTGGAATAATCGCCCTGGGGTGACCAATGCAAATCAATATGAGTTTCGGAAGGTATTCGTCAATCTAGGATTTTGAAAATCGTTTAAAGGAGGTCAATCTAAATCGGTAAATTAATGTTTATTTCACGAACAAAAAATTGTACAAATGTAGAATGAACGTTCGCTAACCACATGAGCTTTTAATTTAACTATAACACTAACGGATAGAAGAGTATATTATGAATTTATTATATTTCAAATCTATAATATCAGATAACATCGCGCTCTCATGTGATCAGTTACATTTTTTTGCGATGTGACAGTTGTGTGCTTATTCAAACGTTGTCTTCAATGTAAGCCTGTGTAAATATATAGTAATTAGATTTCAAAACTATGAATGTCATAATAATAATTTTTACGTGTCTGCATTACTATGTCAGCATCGGAAAATCACAACTAAGGACGTGTAATGTTTTAAACAATTATATCAATATCCGATTTATTTTCGATCATGTATCTATCAACATAATAGGATACCAAATAGATGTATGGTTATGTTCAATTCAATAATTAAGCTTATTTATATTCATATGAATTCGAATGACTTCATACGACCATTGTTTAATGTGCAGATGCGATCAGAACTTGCAGCGGCCACACTATAAGAAATTAATGTACACAGATATTGGAGCGTAGGGGAAACCAAAATGATGCACCAGAAAGTCATGTTGTGTTTTGTTCTAATTTTCTGAGACTTGAGGTGAGTTTCTTTTTTAATGATCCCAGCTGCGTTATGCTGTATGTTTTTAAGTCCGATTGCGTCCTGGTAATTTATATTATCTGAAACAATGTCTAAATATACATGAAACCGTTTTTTTAAATTGCATATTAATTACATAGGAGCGTTTGATATTGAGTACATATACATTTATTATTTAAAATATGTATTACCATGCTTGTTCTTAATCGATTCGATCTGGTCATTCTAGACACACCAATGTAATAGATTTAAACCTAGATGTTTGTGAGACGTCAACTAATTGATTCCATGTATGTGCAATGTGTTTATACATTAGTACCTACAACTGCCGGATAGTTGACAATAATATACCTGAAAATGGGATATATGGCAATGATAGAAAGAAACAATCATTAGTTCATACAGTGAAAATTTACCTTGAGAAACACGAGCGATAATGGATAACGAGACAGATTTGCAGCCGGATATTATAACACTTACACTCTTAATTAGTCGATTAGTCAACAAGTTAGATTGCACGCGATTCAACGGAGTCGAACTTATGACTATCTTTATGAAAAGGTCATCCGTGCCATATCATGTGTAATTCCTTTAAAATATCACAAAGCAAACATTCCTTACATATGTTCCATCACCAAGAGCTTTACCAATGCTATAAAGATACATATTGATTGAAAGTATACTCTTTAGGTATGAAACGAGATTAAATCTGGGTTATCACGTATGCAGCTTTTTAAGGTTAAGTGTGTACTTCTTTAAAATTATTTTGAAGCATTTGCTTATTAAACTTAGAAGGGAGATTATATATTTTTGTACATCCTGAGGATCAGACATTTGATACATTAATTTGGTATATATGTTGCCACATTAAAGTAGGAAATAGTGTGCATTATTAAATTCTGCAGTCATACCAATCATGTTTACTGCCATCAAAACTACACTGTCTGTTACGTTAATGAAGAAACTATGCAAATTTAAACGGATTCCTGAAAATCATTTCCGACATGATAATTTATATTTGACATGAAATTCTAATGTAATACATAGTACTGTCATACTGAATCAGCAACTGTATATGTATCGTTATAAGAAAGGATGCCATCTCAGTCTTGTTAGAACAGATTCTCAGATGAAAGCCTCATAGTTCATGACAGCTGCTGAACTTTCACTCCAGTGCAACCTTAAATTCGACAGCCAGACTTTGCAGCTATGATATTCAGATTATTACAATTCCCAGACATATGATACACTTGATATGCTGACACAAGATTCGATAATACACAGTATTGATATGCATATACCATTTAACATATACCTTCGATAGGAACTGTGTATGTGAAGAAATAAACACTTAATGTGATCTGAAATATTAACGCAAACAATGCAGACTTTAGCATGTAATACCTTAACCTTACGTGAACGAAAATTGCGACACTGGAAAATATTTAGCTGCCTTTTATTATTTTTTTAGATTTAAAGGGTGACGATGTAAACTCAGGAGATTTGCATATAAGCTATAGTTTAAACTATATTTGATATTATCGTTATGCACATTATTAAAACTATAATGTTAATACTGTAAGACCGAAGTAATGGAAAAAGAATTTGACACCATTGTTAGGTTGGAATTGTGGTTCTAGTGTTTTGAACTATGACTGATTATTTTTTTTTATTTATTTTTTTTACAAAATTGATTGTTATTGAGATTGAGATAAATAGATGTAAATGATAAAAATTAACCTGCATGGAAAATTTATTTGTTTATCATACACATATTAAATTACCGTTCCGGGAAATGTGTTCTACATAATGGTGCATGGTGATAACTTATAATACAAACATACAGTGAATAAACACATTACAATTAAAAAAATGACACACATATTTACGTGTGCGGCAAATTATTATCAATCTGCACAGTTCTGCTATGATACATTGTTGAGCAAACAGCACGTGTAGCCCTCCGATGCGTGAAAACATGTCGAATTACTTCACACACGGGAACAAACCTCATCGATATAGCAAAACGGCTATAATACGAATAACCGAAATTTGAGAATATCTCTATGTTTTCTCTCTGAAAATAGTCCCATCGATTGAACACATAGTATTTGACTTTATAACTCATAGTTCGCCATTGTTGTTTGCTATACGATAGCTTATGCAAAACAAATATTAATGTATTGTGTAGTTAAACTGATTAGTTACATCATTTAAATTTGCACATTGTTGACAATTCGCTTCCGGATTGAAAAAGACGCTTACATAACAAAACCTAAATAGATAAGGAAAGAGCACAAAAATACATATAATTGTTCATACATTTAAATTGATATGTAATAGCAACTTAAGGCGTATCATACAAAATATATTACTTTGAAGCTATCAGTGTACCATGGTACGTAAACCCAATTATCTTCCTATAGGAAAAGCATAACATAATCGGTTAAAAACTGCTTATGAAGTTCGCATTCTTTAACATCTGTGACCAGTATAACACATAAACGTTATTATGGAAATTACAAAACTACTAGCATGTATACATAGACTTTTCACTATTATAAATCAAGACGAATTCTCAACACGCGAACAATTAAACCTAATTAATAAACTAGTCACACCGGCCCTACACTATTAAGCAGAAGTGTGGGGATTTGCGAAAGGTAAAGAAATCGAAAGAATACAAACAAAACTACTTCAAAAATCTTAAAAGTAAACAAATCCACAAATCTAGTCGGCATGTATGGATAATTAGGACGATACCCGCTATTAATAACACGCCAATTACATATATTCCGATAGTGGTTAAACATACTTAGATCGAGTAATATCAGTACCACAAAAACAATATATTATGTGATATTCAATGATGCACAACAAAACATCACATACAGCCATCGAAATGGGGCGTCACACATAAAAAACTCTTGACGAGCTTGGGTAAAACATATATATATGGGCGGATCAAACAATTATCTCAAATCAAACAGATTAAACATTCATCTACAATACAATTTAACAACTTTTATTGGATAACTTCAAGCAAAGCTGGTATAGTGAGAGAAATAATTCCCCTACACTCATGAGCTATTGTAGATTTAAAAACACATTTGAGTTAGAACCATATCTTGATTTTATAACAAAAAAGAAATACAGAAGATCACTAACACGATTTCGATTATCGTCACATAAATAAGAAATCGAAAGAGGTCGTTATAATAACATACTACGCGAAAATATAAAATGTCAGTTGTGCAACGAACACGCTTTAAAAAACGAGTATCACTTTTTACTTGTTTGTCCTCTATATAGAGAAATTAGAAAAGAACATTTAAAACCATATTTTCAAAGGTGGCCAACGTTAAATAAATTTGACATTCTAATGCAGTCGGCAAATAAACAATACATTATAAACCTTGCTAAATATATTGTTAATGCCAATGAAAGTCGTAATAATATGGACAATCAGTTATAATTGTTAACTTTCACAAGACTATAGCAATGTGATTTGATTTTGTCAATGAATATGTTTGTATAATTAAATAATTCTACAATTTCCTCGTGTTGCAGTTGAAGATATAATTAGATTGATTACTGTTGTATTACTGTCTTTTTGTAAACTTCTCTTATTAAATCAATGTATTGATATTATTATACACACTACGTAACTTTCTGTTTTGTGGCAAAAAAGCATAGTATTACGCTTATATGCTAATAAAGGTTGTTGTTATTGTTTGGTGTTGTATCCGATCATGTTTAAATCGAGATACCTTTTTTCGTCATTGATGCTAATTAAGAAAATAAACGTGTTCGTGCTGTTCTCAAATAATCCAAAACCGAAAGGTTAAATGCTTATGGGTAAAATAAGCAGTGTAAATGCCCTCAAAAAGCAAGAATATACATAAGCTGTTAAAAATATCACTCATTGAATAGGTATGGGTAATTGGCTTACCTAGCCTGAGATCAAATGTGAAGAAGATTCTGAGTTATTCCATATAAAACACGTAATCAATTAATAAGCTTTGTTTGTCATTGCAATGTTATTTCACATCATCACATGAGCCCATTTATATATAATTATGTATGCACTCATTATGAAGAGGAACGTTCTCATGTTTTAACTGAATGCATGTGATGTTTTCAGGCTACATACAATGATCATTTTCTTGCCCTGTTCTTGATCATTAACGCTGTTCCACACCAGAAAATAACTTTAAAGCTTAACCGCCATTTCTAATTGTCAATAATAACTGTTGTAGTGGCTACATCAACCACTTGTTAATGTATTTTCACAATTCATGAAAACGTAGTGACCCTATCGACAATACACTTCAGTTCAATTTGCATAATGTTGCATTCTTTAAACTTACTACTACTACTACTACAACTACTACTACTACTACTACTACTACTACTACTACTACTACTACTACTACTACTACTACTACTTCTACTACTGGATGACATAACATATCATACGTTAATTGAATCAGTTTCTGTACAATATATATTCGTTAACGAACATGAAAGTGGACGCCATAACGTCTTGTGTTTCTCAAAAGTGATATGCAAACCATATTTCGACAACCTTGATTTTCAATTTGTTACAGCTTAATCATTTAGTAATTGTACATCTTCATTGTGTATGTTTATTTCATCGGAGACCATAGTTATAGGATCTTAGCTGCTAATGCTATAATCCATAATGCGCTATGGAAGCAGATGTTAACTAGCAATGAAACGTTGTATTATATGAGCTATACACACCCTGTTATATTCCAAACATGTTACCACATGAGTGTATCTACCATATTGTCTTTTTCGAAAAAAGCACAAAACATTTTGTCTACGTCCGGTCGATACTTTATCAACACTACCAGGATTATATAACATAACCTCAACTTGATTATTTTGTAGAACATTGAATTGGTATCTACAGAGGATAATTATGTTGTTCTTATTTATCCTGCGCATTACAATAAAATGTGTCACTGGCTGATATATCATTTAATTAAATGCAACGTATCGTGACCAGAAATAGACGGAGGATTAATTTAAACCAAATTATTTGATTTAATTTACGACGCTCTTTTTGCATGCAGACAAATGATTTATCAACTACAGTTCTATATGGCTTTGACGAACATTCAGTCCAAAGAGGTATGATAAGGGTAACTTCTTATCTCTTCGTCAGATACAGTATTCTTTAGATGCGTTCGTTGCCAAGGTTTTTTATAATTCTACTACAATAATTTTTTTCTGTTTTTATAGATTTTGATGACTTACGTTCAAACATCAGCAATATTGAGCTAGTATCCTCTGAATACAAGTGGGTATTTTACAGATGTATTCTGACGTCGCCGGAATAACACTTGACAATAACAGCTTAACAAATAGATAATAATTACAAACAATACGATGAAAGTCATTTCTATATTGCTTTGTATTTTTTTAGGTTACTGTCTTCTTGTATGTTTGTAATAATGTTTTGCCACTGCTCTTGTTATCTATTATTAAGTGTTGTTCTTAATGCTGTGATTCAAATCGAAATGTTAAGGCTATATTTTGTTTTTAATTTCATAAAAGGATATTTAAATATGTTCTTTACACCATGACAACGGCATTTATTAAATCTAAAACTACTTAAAAATAAAAGGCGTCAATAGCAAGTGTTAAACCTGTACATATAGTTTAAAAGAATATGGGCATATTTATTGCGTTAACCATTTACAAATAAATGCTTGAATATTTATGGCTATTTTCCATTTAACTATTACCAAAGACTACAATGAAAAACAATAGTGCGTTTGTAAACATCGATCCATGCCGACAAAAAACAACTACAGAAGCTTTAATAATAATATATTTTGATGTATAAGAATCTAGTATAACCATTAAATGAATGAGTCAATTATGATATAATGAAATTTCGACTATTGCTTTTACTGCTCAAATCTATATTTCTGTGGAATTCAATTAACATCGCAACATGAGATGTTATTGTTTGAGATATTGAAGTGGATGCATACCATACTTTATTATTATAGAAATTTGATGAAACAAATATTTAGATTCATAAATCAAAACAGAACAATCCACTATATACAAGTGTATACCTCGTGTTCTTTCTTACAAAACGAGTTAATCGTAATAATGGATATTTTTTAATGTATTGACACTAACATATGTGTTTAAAAAGTCTCTCGATATATGTTTTCGCTTTTGCTACAACTTATTCAAAACTATATGTTGTGTGTGCACCTTTTGACATTTTGTGCAACAACACACTAATGTCATGAGCTATATTAGATACATACCGAAAACACATATACACGTGACCTTAACGTCACTTCAAATAAATCGTTCATACCAAATGCCATGATTTCGTTATAACTAAAATAATCAAACACCTTTTGCCATGTATTTTATGCATAGATGTGTGTTCAATCGGGTATGACAAACAGAAAGGTTGAGATAAAACTGCTCAAAATCGGAAGTGTCCTGTTGGGAAGTCAATACAATGTCATTTTTAAAGAGATCAGCTCAAATATGATTGTTTTAAGGCTACATATGTATTACAAGAACAATTCATGATCCGTCGTTAAGTGGACGTTTAACAAACACGGTGGAAATATTAATGATCAGTTTAGAAGGACATCACGCATCATCCTATATCACTTGTGTATTCGTAATTAATGAATATGTTAATCCCGGTGGAGTAATTACGAGTTCAAATCTTCTGCTTTCGCAGTTTTTTAATGTGTGTCGATAAATCAACCGAGTGCTCTGGAACACTCGGATGACAAATACGGCTGAGAAAAACATGTCTCACTGGCACATGTAGGTCATAAGCGGCTATTCTGGTTCAAGTACTGTTAAGAGTATGATTCACTGTTTTTGTTAAATTATAATATTTTAATTGTAGCTTGCCGTAATAATTGTGTTTATTTGAAATACGTTAAATGTACAATTGTGTGTGGCTAAAGGTAGACATACACAACCATGCTTTGTAATTTGGTCTTTCTGTATTGCACGACGATCATCTGATAATCTAATAAGATAATGTCAAATATAGGAAGCATGTATGATAATTATTCGAGAAATATCCGACAAAAGGAACAACAGGTAAACACATCTGGAAAGGGGCTTTGACATACACAAACTGTTTTCAAAGATTTACAGAGAACGAGATTTAGAAGCTAGGTTTAACCAATAACTGCCCTCAAGAGTACTTCCGAAATGGTACATAATAACTCTTTATAAAAAAACAACGTCGATTAAACACAAGGTAGAATTCTAGAAAAGCATAAAATACATTATAAAGAATTAGTTGGCTACATTAATCCCGTGTGGCATTTGTTTCTTCAACAAACACCATGCTTCGAAGAAATAGTTTGACAATGTTTTAAAATAGATGTTCATTGTTTTATGGATAAAACATAAAAATCGTTGTTTAACTACCGAATAAATAACTTTAAAATAAGTCCCTTGGAAACACATGCATATATAGTTCTTGAAGCAATAACACAATATTTGGCAAGATGCGTTTTTAATTACCGATTAACAACAAAAAAGGATGTCTTGTTTTGATTTTTATAATATTAAATGTTATTCTGAGATTTCAAAATATATACCAATGCATTGAATCAAACGTGCTAATATAGTTTGAAATTCATTTGAAACGATTGAACACAATTAATACAATTCCATGTTTTATTGCTGCGGAAGAAAATTAAGGATTCTTCAGAAACTTTAATTCTTAAATAAACACTAATCTTAATGTGTCATTCATTTTTTCAAGTTGTATTACAATTAAACCCCTATCATTAATAATAAAAACAGTTGATGTTGTCAAAATACGACCAAAAGTATCGTTAAGAAACTGAATGTAAAATTAAGATTCATGTTTATTTAAGAATTAATGTTCCTGAAGAATCATTAATTGTCTACCGCAGTAACAGAACAGAAATATTTTAATTGTTTTGATTCGTTTCATAAAAACATAACGTTAATTATATTTTTATATTCTACAATATGTTGGCATCGATGACAGTGCTGACATTAAAAATACGTAACCGTTTAACACGTATGATTTTCACACCTGATAACATTTCTGGAGTTCCACTTTTCGTACATTTAACAACCGTTTTCCAAAACTTCTTCGATAATTTTCTTTAAATCACAGTCATGTGTATAACGTTAATCCAAAAATTTCTAATACCATAAATTAAACTATTCGTTATTGATTTCGTTCATCTGATTAATCTTCGTGCATACAACTACATGAAATTACATTACATTATATGACACTTTTTTGAGTTATCTGTGTACGGCACAATCAATCATAGCGCGATACTTATTTCAACATTGATGTAGAATTGCGGAGGATTGATACAAATGAAAATAAAGTAATTTATGTATGGTGTTAAATAAAAAAAAATTGTGTATATAATATTTTATACAGCATTCATATAATTGAGATAAAACACTTGAGATTACCGAACACGAAGTGTAACACAACTATGGTATGATTGTATAAACACCAATAGCACAACAGCCTCGTATATGGTATGCATTCAATCACAATCAGTCTTCACGGACATCAACAATCATTATTGATCACACTGTTTATTTGGAGTAAGAGACTATTGCGGTTATTACTAACCAATAAACTACTAATAATAAGCTTACCGCATCCCCTAAGTGTTCCAGCTTGTTAGTATTGTTTTATAACAATAAATTAACCGTTTAATTATGTATTTTCTTCGTATGGAAACGATACATGACACAAACGGTAGGACTAGGTGTTAGACGTTCGTAGAGTTGACCTGATTACACGAGTAAATAAGCAAGCACGCTAAACATTACACGTTAAACATGTCAAATGTGTAAGTTGTGTTAAGGTCAACTATAAATTGACGACACTGAAATGCGAAGTGTTATGCCAATACATCAATGGCTCCAGATATGGCGACATGTTATGTTTAAAAAAGGATTAGTCGACGTAAAAGCAATATAAGTGTTCGTCGTTAGAAACACCATTATACTGTATATTGGATGACGGATTTGCCCAACCAATTATTATACTGTACTTGATGTAGATAAATTACGTTTTTACTTTGAAGTTAAAAGGATTCCCGGGGAATCAGATCGTAATTTCCGATGGATCTTTATAAACGGCTCTCCTGGCAATAAGTTTCCTGACAATACACGCTTTGAAATCTGATTCGTTATCGAATACAAGTCCGAGTTAATCAGCTTGTTTAGATCAGTTAGTTCCGAGCATTTTTAGAAAATTGCGTTTATTGTCGGATTTCAAGGAAAATACGTCTTTGAAATGTGTAAAAGAGTTATGATACTGTTTTTGTATGAGGTTTGATGGTTCTAATGCTCCATTCGAGTAACCTATATCAATGATACAATACCTAATTCTTTAACAATAGCATCACAATAAGCTTTTTTAAATTATTCTCATATGCTTAGGCGTGTGCATTTAAACACGTTCTCTCAGTTATCATGTCTTCCCCGACTGATCTGGAGTTCCGTGCAAATGATTTGTATGTAGTGTCATAGAGATTAGTTTGATGAAACAGCTTCATTGTCTTAATTGAGTTGTCAAGTTGTTTCAAACATAAGTAAAACATTAAATAATGCTCTTTCTCGTTCGCTTCAAATTGGAAGTGTCATGTTGGAAAGTCTTCCGGACATCTATTGCAACGCTGCTTGTGGTATTCCGTTGGTTTTGATTTGATATTCAATTTGAACATAGCTGGGTTATGACTTATGTGATATACATTTTGTGATTTTACAGTCGACAATGTCAGGGCAATCATTAAAAAAATAATACATCAAAATATGTTCAAATTTTCTTGGATATTTATTTGTGGTATTGTGTTTATAGTTATGTTGCGTGACATATAAACGTGTAGGCTTCGGACATAAAGATTGTACGAGTTAAAAATAATGAGTGTTGCTATTCTCAGCGGCTAAAATATAGATCGACAACATTTTGCTTCGTTGTTCATGGTAGTATTTAGTGTCAATGCAAGTAAATTACCCTGTAAAATAGTACTTTTGGTCATAATATGCAAACAACACATTTATCATTGAAGATGTGTAGTCTAATAACTTTAGGTAACCGTATTTGGAAAATTAAATTATGATTATTTCAGAATAATTAAAATAGCTTCAATATAGAGATATTGATAGATCATATAAAAACCTTTTACAATAGTTGGCATAGTGTATGAACTCTTTTGTATTCACAAAACACAATTCGTTATTACTTTCCCGTTATATTGGATTGTTGATTAACAAAATACAACGTGTATTTTGGTATTGCTTAACTACATGCAGGACGTAGTTTTCGTATATTTTCTTCCCGCTACCATGTGATCTTTAAATAATTTATTTATGTCGCTACGCGTGTTTTGTTTGCATCGGTCCCATACATAATAAAATACATCTGTGTGCAATACACAGTACACGTCAGGGCGGTCCAGAAACTTAAAACAAATGGTGCTCTTTTCCTGCAAACCAATTCATGATGTTTTAAATTACCGTACGTAATTCACACACAAAACGCTGTAAACGACTATCAGATAACCTGGTAGTATCGTATTATTGTACTCCCTAAACAACACATTAAACACAGACCTATATTTAACTCATTTATTTTAGAAGAGACCTTATTATAAGATTTTGTGTATAATACAGGACTTCAAAAGAACGCACTATGAAATTGTTTTGTTTCGAGTTATATCAGGAGAACTTTCTGCTAGAAGTTCTCCTTGGAAATATTACAAATGAACTATCGACAGAGTTTCTCGAACTCTGTCATTAAGTTCTTGTAATACTGACAATTTTTATTGTACATACGTTCGTACTCTTTGTGTAATAAGTGCGTTTCTGTATCATTTGTCCTTACTGTGTTTGATCAAAGTACATATTTCTCTAACATTCGTTTAGGTAGGCCTTTATATGTTCATATATGCACGACCATAGCATGGTGGTTTTATACTAAGACATGGCTTAACAACACAAATAACAGTTCGCAATGAATATCTAAAAATAAACATAAATGAATACCTATGCAGTATCATTAACCGACTCCTCCGGTATTATGTACATTTTCTAATTAGAAATCACATGCGATATTTAACTATTTGAACACGATAAATACGCATATATTCCAAATTAAAATATATTAACATGCGTTGCATGGTAAATAATTCTACACAGAGATGGGAAATAATATTTTGACAGCTGACGCATGAAACCGTATGTAAAGTGGAGGCTGACAGATGAAGTAATTGCTACATTTACATCGATAAATGAAAATTACTTACATAAAATAATAAACAATGTTGATATTACTTTGAAGTTCCAAGTTATACATTTCATGAAATTATATATTATTGCGAACTTTGTTTTGGCATAATATGATGTCAATTTACAGCATTATGTATTACATCCACACAATAAAAAATAGTATACACATATTTCAAAAACGTGTTGTGAAGCATGCACATAAACGTTTTTAGTTAGCACAATTCTTAACAGAAGCGCTAGTATATTTACTTCATTTGCATAGGAGAATATCTTACATCGTTTCACCACTGCATCACAAATTTTTAGCAACATACGCATTCCGTTAGATTTTGTATCACCCGACACCAAACAAATTAAAATTTGCGTTACTAGTCAGTTTCGAATAAATTGTTCATCCTAAGTTAAATGGAGATGTTCTTCCTTTTCAGATCGAGAACTCCGTTTTAATATAAGATTTTTTTGTTAAGACGTGTAAACTGTACAAAGGTGAATAGATGGGTGTTAAGTTTGGTTAAAATGATTTACATGAGTCGTTTCAATTAAAACAACTTATTACATTTGTCACACTTTTGTTATTGCCAAATGGTTATAGCGTATATGATCATAAATGAAACATTCAGATATACGTCCCTCAACATCAAAATTGGACCCTTAAATATGAATAACATTTGTTCAATTATGGGTTGATGTCACCATCTTGCTGTGTTTGTTCCGTTAGAAATTGATTATATCTGGCATTCAAAGTTCTGAAATTCAATCTGCAAATTGTGAATTGAAATGGCTGTTAATTGCGTTGACTGCAATTAAACACGTTGATGTACTTTGTATCGTGCCGTGTGAGTTTTGTTGTTGTTTTTCTATTGTTCAAATGATAGGTAATCGGTCAACTGAAACAAAACGACTTCGTGGGCTCCTATTGTGTTGTGTTTGTTGTAAGCTGTTGTTGTGTGCGTCTTTAATTGCATGCGTCATATTGTTGTATTTTGATAAAAGCCAAACAACACGAAATACCAATAAATTAAAATTAATGTATCTGCTATTGAAATTGAAGAGTTATTTCTAAGTACAAAACGATTAATAAAGTTTAATGCTTCCATAGAACATTTAACACCAGGACGATGAGATTACATATTGATAATTGTTCCATCCACTTAAAACAGGACCACGTTTTCGATCAATTGATACAAAATGGTTTCTGGCCGTTACATCGAATACATAAAAACATAATTTCGCGGGACATTTTATTCAAATATGTTTTGATACAAAATATAACGTGCAGATCTTGTAATTGTATTCCGCCCACTATGTATCTTATTTATACTATACTTAGAGTGCAACACGTATACAATTATATCGTTTAGGCGTTTATGTTCACATCGCTACTTATTGTTTATTGATTTTCTTATACTTTAGAATCAGCCCCAACCAGTATATCGGAAGTTGTGCAAACACATACTAATATCAGACGTGTATTTCATACATGTGCACACCAAATTAATTTTTATTAAAACGTGACACTGTATGTTGTGCTGTTATAGCATAATAATCAGACTTAAACAGTGTGAGTTCCGTGAACATTGCTAGGAAAATTATGAGTTAAAGTTAACGAAGCCTGTATGAATGTGATTTATGAGTACGAACACCCCCATCATTTCTTTTACGTAATCGATACAAATAAACTAATATGGTTTTATGGTTGGGAAGGGAATCGGTGTCTTCTACTAAAAAAACTTATTAATTATTATAATTTTATTAAAAAAAAAAAAATCTTTACAAGACAGGCACATTTTAAATACATTCACATTTACATTCCATATCAACAGTTTTTATTTGAATGCAATTATCATTGGTGGATAAAATGGTCCAGTGTATCTACAGATTTTCCAAAGTTGTTGCGATCGGGATAATATCTATTGCGTTCTGAAATGTATCGTAATGGGCACTTTACAATACATGTTAATTTTAGTACTTATAATCATTATTGTTTTTCTAATTTACGTATAACATTATATAATCGATGGCTTAAAACTATTATAATCGTGCACAGTCTAGAACTAATAGTCTGGTTGACAATAACATTGTCTCGCGAGCGCTGTGTTCAAGCGCCGAATAAAATCGTTTACTGAAATGGAGTTTTTTTTATATAAATAAATGAACATTATTGTATAGATAATCAATCTTTATTTAATGTTCCTTGAATTCTTTAACGAACACACTTATATTTGTTGATGTCATAACAACTTCAACCAACATGTGTACGCAGTTGCAGTCGAATCTCGATAGACTCTCGATTTAAAAATTTATTGAACACAAAACCTACTTAACAGCGAATAATTCAGAGACCCTGCGTTGTTTCCATAATGTCAAATTGAAACGATTTATTCTATTAATAAACACGTTCATCGCCCCACGTCCGATTGGGTTGTGCATTTAACTGTATATGTAAACAAGGACAAATGATAGCGGCTTCTACGTTACCGTTTGAGCTGATTAAGAAGTTGGAAATGGGATTAACTGCAATTGTTTATGGCAATGTTGTGCACATGTAAGACATCTTAAGTCTTGTTGAAGTGCAATAAGTTGATATAACGCGTTGTTATACACAATAATACAAATTTACGAAAATTGAAATTTTCTGGTTTCCACCAAAACATGGTCCTCCGCGGATGAGACCTACCAGCGAATGTTTCACACTTCGCATTAAACGTATCATTTATAAGACTCGAGAAAAGTCATAATAAGCTTTTCATTAAGATTTTGCAATTAAATGCTTCAGTTTGTATTTGAATCATCCCCGACAAATGTGTCAATGAATCACAAATGCTATACCAAAGCAACACTAGATAATAAAACGTTCTAACAGCTCTTTAATTTTAAGAACGTTACAAAATAGCAGTATGGCTTGTTACTCGTTTAGATCTACTAAATCCTAATCCCATGCAACGAGCGATCTTGTTTACCAATTTATTCTTAACGGCTCTTCAGGGAATAATGCTTGTCAAGGAATGTTTTGAACATGATTGAATTAACCGAATAATTAGCCGATTGAGATAAAAACATTGAATCTGGGAGACATATACATATCCATAAAAATGAACGTAAATGTAGTTCAAATGATATCTAAGACGAGTATAAATTGTAATTGTAACTCTTTATACCAATATAAGAAATATTTGTATCGACAAATTATATTATAACCGACCTAGTTTGCATAAATATATACTTGTGTTAACAAATACTAACACTGAAGTTCTAACTAAACTCGCGATATATTGTAAAAAGTAGTTTAAAATGAAAACTGAGGCACTGAATGAAAACGTGGAGTAATACAATGGCCTCAGTGCATTTTTAAAACCTTTTTACATAATATTTGTATTAGTTTCGCATTTATATACATGTGCTTACTGCTTATATATTGTCAGTTTCGAACATATAACGATGAACTGGACGTATTCATATCATATGAATTACCTTTCTGTTCTGTTATGTGCATGTAGTTAAGAGAACTTTCCTGTATTTCAATCACTGCTTTTGATGTATGCCATAGTCTTAAATTATGAGCGTACAATATTGCCCTACATACAACCGTAGTAAAAGCCCGCTACTTAAACCACAAAATAGATTAATAAAAGTGGGCCGTGTAGTGAGTTGGTATTTGTATCAAGGTTTGGAAGCCCACCGTCTGAGAACATGTACGGAGTTTTCCCAGGGCCTTTTTGGCACAGGGGTATCACTATGCCTGAATTTTCAAATAAGGTTCCAAAATGTCCCATTACTATGTGTGTGTGCTTCCAGTGGCTCGGAGGAAATATAGAACTTAATAAACGATATATAGCAATATGCAGAGTTCTTCGCAAAACAAAATTCAAAATCATCAAATTAAATTATGCTGTGCTTTGTGGTTATTACCCGGCTAATAAGCCATTTATATCGATAGTTATAATAGCATTCGGGATACACTACCTCGTTTTTAGTTAATAAAAAACTACAAATAGTTTTTAATTGGTTGATAGACAACGATATTGGGAAAATGGTTCCTTAACTTTAACACAAACACCTTTATAAAGAAACGGCAAGTGTTTAATTGCATTTTACCACACTTGCCATTAATTTCGTATCATAGCTTTAAATGGATATAAAGTAATTTGTCAGAATGTTGGCGTCTTAAATGCCATACGTTTAATTGTTATTTTATTTCAAGAGAAAGCCAAACAACAAATCATACAAGTATTAATGAAGCTGTCATAAACAGGAAACTTTGTTCTGGGAAAGTCGAATGCTTCCATTTGACATTTAAAACTATGATGATGAGATTGAAACTGTTAAAACAATGGATGTTTGCTTCATCCACACAAAAATAGTTTCTGTGATAAATTGATACCTGTTAACTCTAACGGATACAATCTATATTGTGAAGGTTAATTGAAAATGATTTGATCTAAAATATAAAGTTAATGGTTGAATTCATAATAGTGATTTAATGTATTTCGATATAGTCATCGTATTTATATTGCAATTAGATTGACAACAGCTATACAAGTATATAATTTTGGCGTTGACGATCGTTTTGATAATAATGTTAATTACTTATATGTTCAATATTTGAAGATCAAATCTAACCGGTATATAATGGAAGGTCTGCAAACAAATACAACTACCATATGTATATTGCGTGTGAATATAAAAGTAATACAAAATAAACCTGAACATTGGGCTTGGTAGTGTTTTGTTATAGTTATCAGGCAGTAGCAATTCGAGTTGATTAAACATCAAATGCTAAATACAGAGTCAACGATATTATGTGGCTTTCTCTAACCATTTTTTTTTAAAATTAATTCTGAAATGTTAAAGTATTTGTTGAAAACCACTCACACGTCTGAAGTATTCGACTTTCTTCTGTAGTTTAGTTTTTCGTCAAGTCCGGGATCTAAATCAATTCCTGAAGACCATTTTTATGCAATCGTGACAACATAATAGTTGTTTACTGTAAACTTGCTTTGCTCTGCGTTTAATGGATATAAGATATAAAACAAAATAATTTGAGTACAACAGACAAGTGATTTTATCGTAGAAACGTGTAAAGTGCGCTTCATTGGCAATTGCTCGTGTCCGTAATAAAACATGGATAGACGTCAGTACATTACCAAATGTTCGCAAAGAAAGAACAAAATATGTGTTTTATTCACTAATACGACATAACATACTTTATTCGATTGACATGTATATTTAATATGTAGATTTAAATAGCAATATTCAACATTATGAAATCAGCGGATTTAAAGCCGAGCGCGGTATCGTTTCACGTCACCACTGAATTTGTTTTTCTCTTACTAACGCATGTAGGTAATCTGGTAAGGATAATTATACTTTTAATGCTTTTCAGAGTATGAATCGCGTTTTTTTGTTAAATGATAATACTTTTATTAGACCGGGCTGAACAAGTTGTTTTCCTTGAAACAATTCAACTTATTTAAAATTATTAAACTCGAACTATTATTATGAGGCTAAAGATAGACATACACAAACAAGCATTGTAATTTGGGTTTTTACTACCTTATTGCGGCTTCTGTCTCTATTACACGGTGATGATTGTGTAAATTATAAAATATATTATTTTCTGTCATTTTAGATTTTTAATAAATACGATATGTAGTTGATTCGCGTTTTGATTTCATTTATCGTTCCTATGAAAGTTACATTTCTGATGCTCTGGTCTGTATATAATAATAATTAAATTAAAATGCATTCTATTTTATTGCTATTTAATTTGAATCGTTATGCGTCAGGTTACTTATTATATACACTTAACTGTTTATTGAACTGTTCTGGGCCATGTGTGATGTTTTGATCTCCTTGAAATCAGTTTAACCACCCCGATGTTTTTGCTTTGACCACTCCAAGGAGTCAATGTATTTCAATCTCATTACCGATGCAATAATAACGAGTCGACGGCATTAAAACTCATTTGTATACCCTTACTGTAACAATTGGTGTCACATATGATTGAGCGTAGCATGTGATTGATTATCCTACAATTGACCCGAATTCACAAAAACGTGAGTAAGCACAATCAATTACAGGTGAAACAAATATCACGGATGTCCGAATTGAGGTTCACGCCTTCTACAAAAGAGACATGTATCTTCTCGTACCAATAGGCAAATTTGTCTGATAGTAGGGTAAATAAAATGCATCTGCTTTTTCAGCGTTCGGCAACAGTAAATGTACCAACTAATGTTAAGCGACATTATAACAATATTTCATTATTATAATCAATACTGGAATGCCTATAACATGTCGTAAGGCCTGTTCATAACCAGGCCATTTATTCTAAATTTTGTGTAGACAGCGAATGTTTTCATTTCGATTGAGTAAATCGTAATCCCGGGTCATCATAGCGTATTTACCCCTATTAGCCCTTAACAACAGCTCTGCAACTGCGTATAAATTGACAATAAAAGCGTTTAACGTGAATGCTTTATCAAAAGCAGAACCAATCAAATAATTAATGTGCGTTTTCCTGGTATTTATATTAACTGCTGATAAACGACAAGGTAATTAGGTCTCTGGTCGTTGTGAACATAAACGAGGTATTAGTAATGGCATGCCGTGTTTTTCTTTGTATTCTTTATTGGTGGTTTAAATATGTTGTATGTCATATAATCAACGTTTGCAATATAATCCACTGAACCACTATTAACATGGAAACTCACTCACTCAATCCTCTCTGCGCCGTCTGGTGCTTGAGGCGACGGCAAGGGAGCGCCAAGAAAAAACAATGGAAAGTCCATGTAGTATCAATAGTTGAAATTTAGATCTTGATGCTATTTACGCCACAAAACATTCAAGTGAACTCAAATGAAATGCGTATATAAACTGTGTTTACTGGCATTTAATACCCCGGAAATGTTCCAAACAGGCTGGATTGACGATAATGCCATATACTTTTCTCAAACATATTCAGTCACGAATTGCATGGATAAAAAAGCATCGAATAATTCCAATTCCAACACCAATGAAGCAAAATGAACCACCGACGGTTGTGACTCGATTTGTGTGATATGGACCTAACAGAGATATACACACATGCTTTAAACTAACAAGTCAAGAGTACCAATCTTTATGGTTCAATTTTGTTTGTGTTTACTGGCAAGTAAAACTGTCATCGATCCTAAACGCTCGCACCATTGGATTGACTCGCAACCACGTTACTGCCGATGATATTTCTTAAAGAGGCAAGAGTTGTGACATAATGGCCGTTGTGTCTACAATTGTTTGTCACTGTTCAAACAAGGGTTGAACAAATTACGGTCAAATATTTGTGTACTTTAACTTTTATTTACGGACTGCGTGTGTATATTGCACGTCTACACCTAATACGAGCACGTCATTTTGCAGTAAAAAATTAATAATCCGACATTAATAGTTGATCGGAATTATCTTAATAATTGTCTGTTTCATGACACGATCAAAATTATTTATACAATGATTGGTGTTTACATTTTCATGTTATTCCAATATTTTATTTATTTTCCGATCTATGTATATACCATATACATATCTATGTTTTCATCTATGTAAATAACGTGTTAAGTCTAATCCACAAAATACTAAACACTTGAACTATTATGTGTTTTTATTTAAGTAATTTTAATAACCACATGACGAATACTTTGTTACAAAATACAAACATTATTCTTTTATTTAAAATCTATTCTTCGCCGTCTAACAATACGAAACCGGGAATCTTATAAAATTACAACCTTATTTATTTTCGAATGAGTTTTAACTGGAGCATATCTTGACAAAGCTAGTGATAGTTTTGCAAACGTCAATCATTGAAACGATTTTCAGTGTGTCACAATACTCTTAATTAGACTGACATTGTGCCATTAAGAAACGAACTGTGCACCAAATATGTTCGCATCATAACCTGTACATACAAGTTCTGCTGCAGTGTCTTGGAACAAGAAGTGTACATTATATTATTATGTAAACAATTCACAATATAACGATTATTAGGACGTATAGGTTTAATTCATGAAAAGACTATAATAATCGTATGAATAATAAAACCATTCAGCAAAGTAACAATTAAAAAAAAAAACAATATACGTTTTGATTTCTATTTGTTTAAATTAACTTTAACCACATGAATCAGATAATTAACTAAATTGCTGAAACTCGTAACTCGAATGTCTCTCGTGGGAATACATTTTAACAAGAGACGCTTTGAGCGTGTCTACCTGACCAAATACAAATTCGATTAAAACGAATGTTTCTAGAATTTCGAACGCGTTCCAACGCAGCTTCAAACAAGCGACGAAACAATTTAAATCATAATCGCTGTTTTAATAAAGCTTACAAAGAAATTTGCATTAAATTGCGATGGCTTATAGTTGTTGTTGTATGTTGGGGGTTCTTTTCGTGAAGTGGTCAAGTATTGATATGTCATTGTAGTGTTACCCCCACCCCAGGTCAATACGCTTATTCATAGGATATCATTTCCGGGCAGGCATCAGTGCACCTCTGTTTACATTATCTGCTTGTATTTTACTTTATACTTTTCAAATTAAAAACAATATAATTTCGCAAATTATTAAAAGTAAAACTGATTTAAATGGCAAAAAAAACTACACATTTTTTTGTACCTCACAATGTTTTAAATAAATATTCAGCAACTGAGTGTAGTGGTATACTATGTATTTTCAGTTATCTTCTGATTTACCGTTATATGCAGTTTACTGTACAAAATGCATGACACTATGGTTTTATAGTTATTCTGCACTACATAATAGTACAAGTAAGATGGTTTATGCAAACACAACACAACTCTACTTCAGTGTTATACATTAATAGAAAACTTCGGATAATGGAAATCTGCAACTATTAAGTTTGATGGACACCACGTCACGTTTTACTTTGACTTTACCGTGTACATTGCATAACAAGCCGTACCAGTTATTACATAAACTTGTTATTGGCGTATTTCGCATCTCCCTTGATATTCGTGATTACCAGACCTCTCCGTGCGTCATTAATCGGCAAAATAACGGACTATGACTGTATTTATAAGATACGGTTAATAGTAGTGGACTTCAGAAGAAAGCCGCACGTAATCGTTTGTATTGATTTACACCATAATAAAATTGCCATCGAAAACAGTACTGATACAAAGAAACAACGCACAAGTTCGCCAAAAGCTTAATTGCATCAATGCTATATTGATGGAACACATGTTTTCATGTGTTGTCAAAACTGTTTTCTTTATTGAAGTTCTCTGAATCATTTAATTGATACTGTTTTTGTGCATGTTGTCCACCGGGATTCTCCCATATGACCCGCGTCATGTGCAAATCAGCTTATGTCATATGCGGTCAGCGTATCTACAGACCAGCTGCGCCAGTCTGATCAGAAGCTCTCCTTACCAAAATGATCATGTCCCACACAGCTTCCTGGTCTCAATAGCGGACAACGCTGGCTAATAACAAGTTACGCATGGCGCGGTCATATAGTAATTGCCCCTCGGAAATGTATAAGAAGGTTTACGGGGGATAGAACACGATACAAGAGACACTGGGTATTTTAAGTAACCTTAACGTATCGTCTCTATGGAAATAGTAGTTAGTACATAACTGCTAAGGGATTATAATTCCGACTATTAGTTATGGCGCCATTGTTTAAGTACTAGATCAAACACTCGCTCAGACGTATAAATCGTTGATGTCTTTAAATAACCGCATACTGTGACCATAGACAACCAGTTATTCAGAATTACTGTGCTTTGTATAAATCGTGCAACTTTCGCCCTAGACTATCAGACATGGTGCCATTTTTATATCTATAAAAGCCAACTTAAGCACATATGCACAAAAAGTATAAACGTTTTTATCTTAACATATGTATAAGTAGTATTTTGATTCTATATTTGAAATTAATTTATACAATAAGAGTATTGTCTTTATCTATCTAGTTTATTACAAAGAGTCCGTGCTTTCGAATTCATGATGCAAACAAATTACAAACATTTAAAAAATATACGCAAAAACACGAAGAACAGTAAAAAATGTTATTTCTTGATAGTATTACGCTTTGTAATGCTAAAGTATTACGCTTTGTAATGCTAATGTTCTTGTAATTGAAGGAAAATATGTTATTAAAAAGATATTTTATGTCGCACATGTTACCTAGAATGAACCAAAAGGTCTGTTAAAAATAATACATAAGTATATTACAAGTATACATTGGAAGTGTATTACATGATTGAATCCATCACCATGAAATATGGTCATATAATGTGCGTTTGTAAAGAAAATGTAAACTCGCATTGTGTTGCACTTTCCAAGTATGCCCGACGTTCCGATACTTGTTTGCATTCGTCTAATATGTGTCGTCTCCAACTATACTAACTGAACTTCTGAATTGCGTGTGTATAGCACCAGTGTCTGTAAAATTAATTGCGATGTGTTTTGTATCACGATTTGGACTGTCTCACTTCGAAAATCTATATACAGACCAATCTTAGCAGACTATGCCTTGAAAGAACCAATACATTCAATATTAGCATGCAAACCCGGCTATAAGTTTATTGTCTATAATCCTTTTTCTAAAACGAAATTAGTAGTGAAGTGGACGTCGCCGAATTCGCGTTATAAAGTCGATCTGTTATAGGCTAAAAGTGATAAAACACTGAAGCAATAAATCAATGCCTCATTACTCACACACGTCTTCCCGTTTCCTTAAGAATTATCACATTATATAACGAATAATTACCAGCACTGTATGTGAACATCATTCAATAAAAGCGACGAACACTTGTTTTACAGCACGATGCAACTGGGAACTGAACCTTTAACTGGCAATCTAATAACGAGGAACTTGTTTAATATAACAAAAACACAAATGCACTACCGAAAATAAAATCATTCTTTTCAGAAGTATATCCACCAAATGTGTTATCAACTTAATTGTATCGATACAATGACATAAGTGCGATCTCACGTATGTGATCATTTATAAACTCAGCGCATAACGAAACAAATTACATTACTGTTTCGATTCCGTCTAACATCGCGTGTATTTCTATAGGAGCACGTGCAACTAGTGTGTGGACACACATTTTACCTTTCGCAGACGCAAAATGCTACAGAAATAGGTCATGCAACAATTTTAGCGTTTATTGTGTTACTTAATTTCAAAACACGTCTTCCCAAAAGAAGTGCAAATTAACGTGTTCGTATCCATACAGACGGAGACACACCCATCGGGTGCACAATTGTTTATGATATATAATTATTCTGTCTGAAAACAACCACCATCCCATTTTTCTCAGATAAACTTTCATACTCACTTCATCATTGTTCTTGTTTTATTAATCTTATCATCGCGTTGCAATTAACATACTCTAAACAACGTTTCTCTTCTACATATATTATAACTGAAACAACTGGTGTTAAGTCTTTTTCAATTATACTATAATATGTATGTATGAAATATGAATTTTTTTTTTTTTCAAAAAACAACTGATAAGAAGCATATCTTAATAGCAAAATCAATTTATCATGCCTGAAACAAATAGTAAGACATTAATGGACGCATTGTGTTTTAGAATGCCTTTTCATTTGATGTACATGATAAATTGTAATCAATACTTGTTCAATATTTATAAGTTTGCTTCTTTCTTTGTTTTATTGCGGTCCCTATTAAGTAGATCACTATTAAAGGGTATTTGAAGTATTGCTATTAATAATTGTTACGAATATGATATAAGTAAGTGGATGTCGGATGTGTCTGTGTTAGTATTTGAAAAGTGCACGACCTTGTGTACTATTATCATTCGTTCATACGTATGTTTATTTCGGTATACAAGCTCAGAAAGGCTCTGAACCTCCTTAATTGACTTGCAAATTTAACACGTCGTTTTTTGTTGTGATGATGATAGAGCCCAAATAATACCATTTTTTGCCGAATAAAGTCTGTTAAACTCCTTGAGGAAATATTACAAGCATTTGCTTCTTATCAAATAAATATTTAATGTAACCCAAAATATATTGTCTATATATATTTTTGCTCCTTTCTTTTTTGTTGTAAATACGTACACGTTTGTACATAATGATTGAACACTTTCATTGTAGTTTTTGTTTATTTTAGGGATGCAAGAGGTTGGCCGGTTAATCTACCGAAACGACCAGTTAACCGGTTATATTTTTGGTAAAAGATTAATCTGATACAAAAACTATTATGCATTTGTTCATAGAATAATTCGTACGTTTTTGCGCGCGACATACTGCCAACTTATGCTGGCGACTAGTTAGAACGCCATGCCGCACCAACGACGGTAATAAATAACTTGTCAACACACAAAGTAATAAAGCAATAAATCATAACCTTGTGGTTACAAACAGGGGGTCCGTTTTGATAATTGGCAAAATTGTTCTGTTTAGCTCGCGAAAATTTAAATATCGAACTGCGGGGAGTGGGGTCCCTATTACCGAAGAGGTAATTGACACATGTATGTAACTCGCGATAAAAAATAGTTGAGACAATTGAAGACTTGTTTTGATCTTTTGTTAACCAATATCCAACACTGATTGCTCGCGAAAATAAAGTGTTTAGAAGTAATAATTGTATCAATATTAGTATTCGAAGTTAACATCTTGTCGAGTTAAAGGCCAACAAAATACAATAAAGACACGTGTAAATTAACATTGTGCTGTTCTTATAAACTTAAACTCTTATGCGTGTACGCAGGAAAAATAAATACAAAATATAGCATATATTTAAAACATTATTAAAATAAATGTTATAATGCATTTTAATTAAGAAACGGATATATTATCAAGGCAAGAGATCTTAAATTCTTTTCGTTTCTATAGAAAGTACATGTACGAGCAGTATGACATGTTTAACGTATACTTTAACTTACTACCAAAGGTTTTTCGGTTTACCGGTTAATAACCGGTTACGTCAAAATTTTAACCGATTACTGTTTTGTGTAACCTCTGGCATCACTAGACACTTTATTCGCATGATTGTATTTGTATTGTTCTGATGCACTTTGACTATATTTTGTTTACGGTCAAAGGCGTTTTGCCGATATTCCAATAAAAAACTTGAACTTGAATTAATAATATAACTATAAATTAATTGTAAAGATACTTGCTAACGGATGTTTTTTTCTATGACATTTAATACGTTTACTATCAAATCAATAACACTTGGAAAACATGTAAATGCTTATTAAAGTATGGTTTAAATTCCCATTAAAATGCCTACGCGTTACCTGTGCACCGCGCAGCTTTTCAAATATGTATGTAATTCAAACTCTATATTACAAATACATATATTTGCCCAATTATTGAAAATTGTTAAACAAGCTATATCATTTGTCTGATTTCGATTGATAATTTTTCACAAACGAATATATATTTGTAATAATTGTCCTATTCAGGACTATCACTTTGCTTCTCGGAACATAATGCACAATTATGTTTTGATTTCTCGACATTTATTCGAAACAGTATCATTTTGCCAAACGGGGAACAAGTCCATATACCTATTTAAATAAATGTTTATTTCACATAATAATGAATTACGTTCGCTATGTTTCATTGTGTATGAGATGCAGTGCATAACCTTGTACCCTACCAATTTCAAAGAATTTTCTTTGTTTTCTGACAATCAATTATGGTGATGACAACTTGCTAAATGGTGGATTAAATATAATTCGCAAGCTTTCGGTGCATTAAGAAGCCGATGGTGAACTAAATATACTTACGCTATTTTTAAGTTAATTCATTGAGCGATTTGACTGAAATAGACGTATTTGAACACAAATAATGACACTCATGACGAACATGTCACATTGAGACACGATCAGTCACTGATACGGAATTTCCATATAAGGATCTGCATCGTAGAATGGTGCGTTGCCATTGGTTAGTGTGGCATACAACATGTATGACATACTTGTTGATCTCAGTATTTTATTATTTTGTTTTAAATTTCAGTGGTGTCGACCATGCGTTGCGTGTATGTATTAAGCATACTGCCTGTAAGGGTATTGCACACAATAACAATTAGTTTTGAAAACAATATTAGAAGTCATGTACCATGAAATAAGAACGGTTCCGACAGGAAGTGCCATTGCAAGCATTTCTCATGTGCGCAGTAATCATCGTTTTATGTTTACCACTGAACTAATTTGATTTGAAGTTTGAAGATACACTGTTATAATAGTTTATTACATATTTGAATATCTTCTTTCTTGATTACTTTTAAATTACTCAAATAAAACATATCATTTTTATGTTTTGTTAAATTAGATGGTATTGTGTTTTAGCAATTTTCCTATATACAATGTTATTACAACTGTTAAGTGTGAATTGTTTATTTTATACAGTTCAATTCAATCAATCTTTATGTATAAATTATACGACAAGCATGGTGAATGCAATACATATAACGGTTTAACATCGTTTTTACAGCTTAACCAATGCCGATCCAATAAATAAACATAAAAATCTGTCATTTTACCACGTCATTGTGACTGATATGCTAATGTAAATGCATAAAACGTTGTCCAAAAACCTTACGAACACAATCTTGAGTAAATATAAATAGTAGTAATATAAAATAAAACTAAAGTTTGCATATTCGAAAAAAGGAAAAGTAATTGTACATTTAGATGGAATATTAATCAACATGCTATTGCAATTGTCGATGAATTTGGTTATTTAGGCCTAAAACTGCACTACACTGGTAATAAATCAAAAGCAATTAAGGCAAACAATGAACAAGCTTTAAAAGCGTACAACCATTTATCGTCCATTTTTAGCAAAGTTAAGCTGGATATTAAAACAAAACTTTCTCTGTTCGACTCCCTAGTGGTACCAATTATTTTATATGCATCTGAAATATGGGGAATTTACAACATCGATGAAGTTGACAAACTTCATTTTAAATTCTGTAAAACTATTCTTGGTGTGCGCTCACAGACTTCTAATGCCGCTGTCTTAGGCGAACTAGGCAGATTTCCTCTCTCTATTACATTGCAAACAACGGGCACTTAGCTTTTGGGTTAAAATCAAACAAAATCCTGAATCTCTTATGCACAGTGTTTATAATGAACAATGTAATATTTACAATGATTTTATTAGGGATAATAATAACAATAACAAAACTCTGTGGTGTGCCTTTGTAAAACAACAATTAGAACATCTAGGACACGGACTTTTATTCAATAATTTAGTTAACAATTTTAATTATTCCAATGATATCAACCAAAGATTAAAAGACCAATTTATCAAAAATTGGCACGATACAATATTTAACCAACCGAAATTAGAATACTAAAGAATGTTTAAGACTGAATTCGCGTATGAAAAATATCAAGATTGCATCAATTCTAAAAATCACAAACAAAATTTATCAAGATTTAGACTTAGCGCCCATAAACTTGAAATAGAAACTGGTAGATATAATAACATTCCAAGAGACCAACGCACATGTAGACTATGTAACTCAAACGTTGTTGAATCTGAATATCACTTCTTTCTTACTTGCCCAATCTATAAAGATCTACGAACAAAATATTGTATTCGATCAAACTGGCCAAATTTAACGAAATTTAAAAACATACTCTCTTGTCAACATAATAAAGTCATTAAGAATGTTGCCAGATTCATAANTCAGAAGTATATCCATCAAATGTGTTATCAACTTAATTGTATCGATACAATGACATAAGTGCCATCTCACGTATCTGATCATTTAAACACTCAGCGCATAACGAAACAAATTACATAACTGTTTCGATTCCGTCTAACATCGCGTGTATTTCTATAGGAGCACGTGCAACTAGTGAGTGGACACACATTTTACCTTTCGCAGACGCAAAATGATACATAAATAGGTCATGCAACAATTTTAGCGTTGATTGTGTTCCTTAATTTCAAAACAAAAATAAATACAAAATATAGCATATATTTACAACATTATTAAAATAAATGTTATAATGCATTTTAATTAAGAAACGGATATATAATATATATATAATATTAATATATATACGCTTTCTATCAAATCTATAACATTTTGAAACGATGTTAATGCTTATTATAGTGTGGTTAAAATTCCCATTAAAATGCCTACGCGTTACCTGTGCACCGCGCAGCTTTTCAAATATGTATGTAATTCAAACTCTGTATTACAAATACATATATTTGCCCAATTATTGATGAAAAGTGTTAAACAAGCTATATTATTTGTCTGATTTCGATTGATAATTTTTCACAAACAAATATATATTTGTAATAATTGTCCTATTCAGGACTATCACTTTGCTTCTCGGAACATAATGCACAATTATGTTTTGATGTCTCGACATTTATTGGAAAAAGTATCATTTTGCCAAACGGGGAACAAGTCCATATACCTATTTAAATAAATGTTTATTTCACATCATAATGAATTACGTTCGCTTTGTTTCACTGTGTATGAGATGCAGTGCTTAACCGTGTACCCTACCAATTTCAAAGAATTTTCTTTGTTTTGTGACAATCAATTATGGTGATGACAACTTGCTAAATGGTGGATTAAATATAATTTGCAAGCTTGCGGTGCATTAAGTAGCCGATCGTGAACTAAATATACTTACGCTATTTTTAAGTTAATTCATTAAGCGATTTGACTGAAATAGACGTATTGCAACACAAATAATGACACTCATGACGAACATGTCACGTTGAGACACGATCAGTCACTGATACTGAATTTCCATATAAGGATCGGCATCGTAGAAAGGTGAGTTGCGATTGGTTAGTGTGGAATACAGCATGTATGACATACTTGTTGATCTCAGTATTTTATTATTTTGTTTTAAATTACAGTGGTGTCGACCGTGCGTTGCGTGTATGTATTACGCATACTGCTTGTAAGGGTATTGCACACAATTACAATTAGTTTTGAAAACAATATTAGAAGTCATTTACCATGAAATAAGAACGGTTCCGACATGAAGTGCCAATGCAAGTATTGCCCATGTGCGCAGTTATCATCGTTGTATGTATACGACTGAAATAATTTGATTTGAAGTTTGAAGATACACTGTTATAATAGTTTATTACATATTTGCATATCTGCTTTCTTAATTACTTTTAAATTACTAAAATAAAACATATCATGTTTATGTTATGTTCAATTAAATGGTATTGTGTATTTAGCATTTATCCTATATACAATGTTATTGCAACTGTTAAGTGTTAATTGTTTATTTTTACACAGTTCAATTCAATCAATCTTTATGTATAAAACCGAGTATTGTATGACAAGCATGGTATATGCAATACCGATAACGGTTTAACATCGTTTTAACAGCTTAACCAATGCCGATCCAATAAATAAACATAAAAATCTGTCATTTTACTACGTCATTGTGACTGATATGCTAATGTAATTGCATAATACCTCGTCCAAAAACCTAACGAACAAAATCTTGAGTAAGTTGGCCATTTAGAAATCCAGATGTTTTAAAGAAAGCGAGAAATAAATAGATGAAATAAAATACACGAATCAACAACTGTTATTAGTATTAAAATGCGTATGTTCGAAATATCTACAGTAGGTTGATACCGAAATAATGCATTTAGTAAGATGAAAAAAATAAGAAATTATTCAAACACTATAAGACAAAACCTAAACTCGTTTGTGTATTTGTATAGTGTTCATACAGGCGTGGTTTTATTTTTCAGTTAGTAGTTTAATCTCCCAGTTTGACAGTTTTGTAAGTTGTCATGCCTAAATGTAAAACATCTCAAACTAAATATACCGTAGCATGTGAAACCATCGACAACGATATAACGGAAACTGCACAAACATATATTCGACAACAGTTGCACAGCAATATAAAAGCAAACTAATTAAGGTTTTTGGCAAGTTTTTCGTTTCAATTGTTATTCATCTTAAACAAAACATTATGGAAATTGCTAACTTAATGCGAAGTTAAACACTTTCACATCATGATGCGCATACACACATTGGAAAACATGTTACAAAAGTGTTGATTGAGTCTTATTAATATACGTCAATTGCGTCATTAACAGTTAGATTTTGGATTGTATAACTTACAAAAATAAGTCTACGACCTGTCACGCGCACGAAAACCAGCGCTAGTATTTTCACACAGAACGTCATTCACATTGTATGTACTTGTTTAACAATCAAATTGTTAGGCTGCAAGATGTATAGTGAACTGTGGATGAACCGATATTAACTATATCAATAACACCGAAGTATTTACGTAAACGTAGTTTATAAATGGCAACCAATGTATGGTATATAAGAACATCAGCATGAACTATACGTTCATTACCGAAACTAACTTAAAACAAATATTCTAGCTATAACAACGTAATTTTAATTTGTTATTCTGTCGCAAAACGTCAACCAGGTTCTGCTTGGAGGTTTTCTAGTATGCGAAACAGGACATTAAAAATGATAACAGATTTCAAGCCGCGATATCCGATGTCCGCAAAAAATGCATAACTATACATGTTATGTTATAACTTCAACAATATTATGTGTATGTCCTTGAAATGTCAAACGGGTTTGGTAATATAACAGAAATAGCGGATAAAGTTATTTCCGTCGATGATACATTCGGCTTCGTTATATGTTAACAACATGCCGAGCTTGTTCTATTTCATGTCCATGCATTGTCAAAAGCAAATAATGTTTGTTGCGGTCCTTTACTGAAAGGTACATAGTTTATCGATGATAATTATAGTATATACAGTACACGGATATTTTTAAGATGGATGTTGATTAGCCGTTGCCATTATCATCTCAACATGCTGACATGAACAAATACACAGCACTATTCATATCACTTCGACGATGTCTTAACTAAACATTTCAACGTTACATTAATGTTTATACAATTTAGATGATTTAAAAATAATAACGCAACACTTTTCAAACTTGCATATCTCATTTATAAGTAAAGATTTTCATTAAAAATTGTAGATGTGCGTATTTGACTACATTTGGTGCAAGCGAACAATAAAATCGTTCATGACGATTGGACGCTGTAGCACGCGGGCAAGGTGTTTTACTAACCCACTAGGAAAAACATGCTAATTTCAACTTTGAATGCGCGAGCTGATTGTACGACACTTTTGATATATGGCGTATTTTAAATATTAAATTTGCAATCTTCCTTATACCAGGTTTGTGCCGATACTTTCCACCGGATTTTAACAACATTAACAACATTCCGTCAAGACGCTACACTCTTGAGAAAAGAATTACTGTGCAATCATGCTTCTTCTATTGTTTCGACTATTTTTGTGACTTAAATAATAATATATGTGGCAGTTTGTGCCTCATAATAACACATCATCAGTATAAATAATAAATTGCATTTTCATTGCATTCGATTAGTGTACGACTAGTGGTATGTTTTGTGTTGTTTTCTGTATTGATTAAAACATCGGTTACCTGCCTTTGAACCGAGCATGTCGATATTCATGGTGTTTCTTTGTTTTCGAACTGATATAACATTGATGTATGTACAAACTACGATATAAGTCCAGAAGTAATGGAACCATAACATTATGAATTTTACTGAGTTAAACAACACTTAATTTGTGTAACCATTAACATATTGTTAACGTATTTAATATAGTAATCGGCGTTCACATTCATTGTTCGGTGTTAGATTGAGGTAAAAACGTATATAGCCGTTTTTAGCGAGTTTATATGACCTTTTTGCAACCGAGAAAACGTTGATGCATAAACAAGCTCGAATATAATTTCAGAAGAAGTGGTACCAGAATATCCACGAAATTAGAGTACTTTGTATTTATAGATAAGTTTCGTGTGTGCATCCGAACAAACAAACAGTGTTTGGCAGTTGCCTGGGCTATCACTTTCAGACGTTAAAAAGTCACATACCATAGTGATGCAAGTTGCTGCACAATAATGCCATACAGGCAGCCAAAGGAACAATGTTGTATATAACAGTATATATGTTCCGTCAGTTTCGAACATTCAATAATGTTCTTCTAACTGCGCATGTTATAAAAGCTAGGAACCGTTTCGTCTATACTGTTGCGGCGTACCTCGCACGACGCTTTTTTATTTGTAGCGTTATTCAACTACTTGCAATTATTTAATAGTATTTGCAACCAATTGGTTTGCTTTGCATGTGTAATCGTTCTTATATATGTGTAAGTTGCAATTAGGGATAATATTGCCATCGGAAGGCATCATCTGTTAACACATAGTGACTGAAACTCCTTGCGTGACTTATTGCTTTTGGTAAAAGGTCGATACGAATACGAAACCACAACACAAAGTTAATTATATAATGGAAACGGTTAAATACAACAACTTGGTGTATCATAATTTTCCTTTTTATGAATGCACTTTGGCATGTTTTAAAGACACAGATATTAATGCAGACGTCGAGTTATAACAACCCGCTTACTTTGCAGCTTAGTTAAGAAGTAATAGTTTTACCTCATTTCAATTTCGATGTCCTCCCCAAAGACCAAGAAATTGATGTTTAATTCAATCAAATGATGCACGTATGATACTATATGTCTAGTTATATCCTAGTGAAATGAGCCAGGTCATTGAAACGTGATTTAATTATAAGATACCATTTTCTAGACACGAACTCATTATCAGGTGCATATTTTATGGCAGAAAACGTTCCGTATCTTGTTCTTCACAGAAATTGCGATGTCCTTGTTTAGACGGTTAGATGTTCAACCATTACGTTTTTGTTGTTTTTGTTATGAATAGAATCACCTTACCAGCAATCTATACAAATTTTAAACAATCTATATTTTTTGCGATTTATATTTTTCGTTCATTATTTTACTGATGGCACACACGTTGCACGCGTACTAATACTACAATTTGCGTGCAATAAAAACATGTCTTTTATTCAGATAGTAAAATCCAACTTCTTCGTATAAGTGCGCCACAATTATGATATATTATAAATGTCTGACATATGACTTGCTTACATGTATCAACCATCAATTAAAAACAAAACAATCTGAATAACGATACAAATTAATCATGCCTAATACTCAGTATTAGTTAGCACATAAGAACCCCATTTAAATAACATAAAACGTAATATGGATAGTCCGCCAAGTTTGCATGTAGTTTTTCTTGAACAAAATAAACCGTGATGTATTATTGTAAACACACGTATATGCCCCTTTAGCGTATAAACATTCGTATGTCGGTCTGAGAAAAAACCCTTAATTAGAGCGTCATTAAATGCGGTAGTTTGAGAAGATTTGTATCGAATAGTTACTGCGTAAAGAACCGACATTTTATGATTGTAGACACACAATGCGATACAGTTTATCGCAGCTTTTACAGCTTTATCAATTATTACGACATTGGCATGTACAGTATTAATAATGTTGAACTCATAAAATGTCATGTTTACTACATAATTATGTCCGATCTCCCAAGTGTAGTTTTACACTAGAACTGAGTCTCAAAGCACGTCTAACAATTATCGGGATGTTCAATAACGAGATAAATGTACACTATAGTTTATAGATGTTACAATATTCAAGAATGAATGCGTTGGTTGTTTTCTAACGTTATCATCTTTCTTAAAACAGATAAGCTATAACAACGTCAAATGTCGCATCGACGCTTAATATTGCACTGGAAGTTTACAGTCGCTAGTTTGAATCTAAATTTCGCAACCAACACTCTATGTCGAAAACCCTTCTGCCTCTATATCACAGGGCTCCAGCAATGTCACTTGATTAAACCTTTTATACCCATAGCTGGTGACTATTCTATATTATTAGAATGCAACATGTAGACAAGTATATCGTTTTGGCGTTTATGTTCACATCGCTAATGATTTGTAATTGATTGCTTACATTTGAGAATCAGCAAAAACATGTATATTTGAAGTTGTGCAAACACATACATATATCAGACGTAGATTGCATGTGAACATAACATTAATTTGTATTGTGAAACTGTGTTGCTTTATTATAATAATCAGACGAAACATTGTGAGTTCCGTAAACATTCCGAGGAAAAGTCAGAGTTAAAGTTAATGTAGCCTGTATGAAAGCGGGTGTTGAGTACGAACACCGCTATCCTTTCGCTCACAATCAGTTAATCTGTTTTAATGGCTGGGTGGAAAATTGACATAACTTGTCTTGTTTGACGATTGTGTTTGTTTACAATACGATTATTCTAGCTGGCAAAATGAATTCACTTTTGGAATGTTCACCTACATAATATCAATAGCCACAGGCTTATTACAGAACGCTGTAAGGCCCTTATAATCTAGTAAACCGTCTTCTGCGAAAATACATCGTATACCAAGGTAATTTGTTAGAATGTTTGCGTCTATAATGAAATACGTTAAATTGTAATTCTAGCTCAAGAGAAAGCCAAATAACAACTCATACCAACATTAATGAGGCTGCCATGAACATGAAAAACTATTTGTTCTGAAAGAGTTTAATGCATCAATTTGACATTTAACATTATGATGATGAGAAAATGTTGAAACAATGGATGTTTGTTTCACCCACTAAAACAATACCATTTATGTGATAAATTGATAGCACAATGTTTTTTCCTGTTAATGCTATTGGATGAAGACAATTTCTAATGTGAAGGTATATTCATATGGATTATATAATTCGTGTTTGAATCCCTTATAGCGATGTAATTTATTTCAAACAAAAGTTATCGTATTTATATTAAATAATTAGAATGGCATCGGCTATACAATTATATAAGTTTGCGTTTTTAATTGTATCGAAAATAATGTAAATTAATATTTTCACACATATTTGAAGATCAACGCGAAAAGGTATAGTATATTACACTGCCAGATGTATATTTCGAGTGAATATAAAATGAATGCAAACTAAACATGAACATTGGCCATTGAAGTGGTTTGTTATAGTGCCCATGCATAAGCAACACTAGTTGGTTAAATATTCTCTGCCAATTACAGAGTCAAAGATAGACGGCTTAAAGCTATTGATCCGTTCCAGAACCGCCACCCTAGCGTATGGGAAGTGGATCACAATAATGTCAACCTGATTTAATAGCAGCAAATGGAATGTGTCTCTTCAAGTGATGTGTGTTTATTCTGTTCATGTGTTTATCGTGGGAATTACCATAACGATGATGATTGGTTGTGTATCTATTTCCGCCGACTGTGTCAAAATAACGCTATTGTTTAACAAAAGGACTGTTGAATTTCAATGAATGGCGATATGCCAACACGCAGACAAACGATTTATTATACACTATATGCGTGTTGCCTTTATAGTGTTTACACATTTGGCATTTTTCATTCAAGTGGTCTGGATAGTATTCACTGACAGTCGATGTGCTATATACATGGCGATGTACAGCATACATTTATTGGGTTTAAATACGATGATATACATCTGCAAGGTAATACGCGTGTTGTATACAACTATATTTCTAAAGAATTTCTCATGTGCAAGCACCATTTGGAAATTAAATCATGATACAAGATATATCTTGATAACTCATACCTATAAATACATTGGTTTCGTGTCGACAGATTTGAAGGTGTTGTGTCAAAACAGCTACACACGTGTTGTTTGTGTTTGAACCAGTAGTGTACCCAGTGAGATGAATGATTTTGTATTGTTTATTCAAAGATAAAAAATAAGCGGTTGGTGTATCACCAAAAAACAAATGCCATTGATACATGTAATATAACTATAATATCCTCAAATGCAAATACACGGTTAAAGTTGCATCCGTATTAAGGTTTTATATCAAATGCTGCTAATGTCAGTGTGACGAACACATCTAAAATCCCTATATTTGCATAGAAATTGTTACACGTGGATATGATAATTGTTTGAACATTCAGATTAAGCTCACTGAATTGGAAGTTACCCTACACAAATTATGTAAATTTTCTTTATTCCGGACGTCTGTCGTCATTAAAATTACGGAAAGTATTTACATTTGTTAAATTCATGGCCTCTGTTGTCAGAATGTTTTGTTAGTTCAGTGAGATGATCGAATTGTGTTAGGGTTCATTTCATGTTGCACCTGTTTCAGAGGGCATGTTGAGATAAATTCAGAGGTTCGCCTTTCATTAAAACCATTTTATAATTACAATGCTTAGTATTCCTTGTTCTAAGGCCTTCACTATTTACTATTTAGTGCACGCAATTGTTAACTCAGCTTTATGTTTTATTCCCTGACGAGAATAGTGTTCCGTTAAGTGCATGCCTTTGTCCACATACTTTAACGGAGTTTATAATTTACACAAGGATACTTCTTCCGACGGAGTTTCTGTTATTGATTCTAATGCCCTAGAAGTATTTACTCATGTTCTTTGTTGACCTTTTACATGTTTAAATACAATCATGTTGAAAAGCGAATGATGATATTTGTTTTCACAATAACACAAAACGTGTTTTGAAAAAAACAACATTTTATTGACAGCTTAATAATAACGAATTAACTAATCGTACTTTAATTAAAGAAACAAAAAAACATATATGTCTAATGAAATATACTGTTAAGTACTACTAAGTTAAATAATGTGATATTGATAAATAGTTTATATAAATACAACCAAAACTAATCAACAGTTAACAGACATGTGTAATGGCATAAATATTTCTGCAGAAAGTAAGATTTAACAAAAATCATAAAAAAAAGAAGTCAAACATGCAAACAGACGTTTTCGCACTTGTACCTAATAATACTTGCAATGATTTGCTTGTCATTGTTACACACGGCTTGTAGTCTATACAAATATGATGTTTGGATTCGTTTCCTAGTAAACTCCTGTTGATGCAATGGTTTTTAATTGTTTACATGATTCAGATGTTCGCTCGTCTTGTCAATGTTTTGTGGAAACCTCTGTCTAACATTTTACATAAATTACATTAATTCTGACATGTTGTAGGTATTATTTGGAAAACCACGTGCACGTGGGAAATATTTTACTTAATATTGTAGATTTGTTTTCGACAAGTCCGGGATCTAAATCAATTACTGAATACCGTTTGCACAAAATCATGACAACATAAGCGTGATGTTTACTATAACTGTGCTTGGGTTTAAGGGATATCGGACGTCAAAAATAATTGCAAACTGGCGTTGTTGAAATGTTTTGATATTTATAATAAATGAGAAATTGTCTCAACTCACGTACATGCTTGAAAAAAGCAGTGTTAATGATTGCTCTTAAAGAAACGGCTGGAAATATTCAAATTCAATGCGTATTGAAATGAAATTATTCGAGTTCAACATACCATTGATTTTATTGTAGTGACGTGTAAAGTGCGCTTGTCTGGCAGTCGCTCGTCTCCTTTATCAAAAAGGGATAACGCAATCAAAGTACAATACCTTTTATAAGTCAGTACGTTAAGAAATGTGTTCACACCGAAACACCACAATTTGTGTTTTATTAATAATCTGCAATCTATAATATTTGATTTGAGGATTCCAAGCCGGTTTTTGGGAAATCATTACGTATCAAATAAATAATGTTTCTCTTACTGATATTTCTGGTTTAAACGCTTTTCAAAGTACGAATCTCGTTTTGTGTTAAATCATAATATTGTTAGTTCAACGGGTTGTACACGATTATCTCTTTGAGACTTATTTACAATTTTAAAATTTTAACTATTATATGAGGCTAAAGGAAGACATAGACAAACCAATCTTTGTAATTTGACCCTTAACTAACTTATCGCGGCTTTTTCCTAAATCGTAGGACGATGATCTTATTGTTGAACTATATTATACTGTGCCATGTACGCTCTTTAATAACGACGAAATGTAGTTGATACTCGTTTTGGTCTCATTTTATCGTGCCTCAAAAAGTAGCGATTCTGGAGCTCATGGTCTATATGTCGAGTTGTTTAACAGTTATCAAATTGAAGAGTATTTTATTTTAATGCTATTTAATTCGAATCGTGATGTTATCAGGTTAATTTAAATGTACATCTAACTGTTTATGGAATTATTCTGGGCCACGTGTGAAATAAGAATCTCCTAAAACCAATTTACATGTAACAACCACATACTTTCTCTATGACCTTTCAAATAAGTCCATGTATCTCAATGTGTTTGTCAATGGAATAATTACGAGTCGACGTCATAGCAATTAATTTGTCTACACACGTACTGTAACAATGGTTGACGCATACGATTGGGCGTAGCATGTGATAGATTATCCTACAATTACAACCGAAATCACAAATAAATGAGCAAGCACAGTCAATTACCGGTGACACAAATGTCACGGATGTCTTAATAAGGATTCGGATCTAAGCCATAATAACCATGTATCTTTTGGTTACAATAGGCAATTATTTCATGCTTTTGGGTCAATAACATGTTTTCAGCCTAAGTCAACGGTAAATGTAACCAATAATGTTAAGCGACATTATAACAATATTTCATTATAAAAATCAATACTGGCACGCTTCTTAAATGGCATTAGGCCTGTTCATAACCAGTCCACTGATACTAAATGTGGGGTAGACAGCAAATGTTTTCATTTCGATCGAGTAAATCGTAAACCTAGTTCATCATACCGTGTTTACCTATTAACCCTAAAAAACAGCTCCCTTTTGAATATCTATCGACAATGAAAGCTTTTAACGTGTATTCTTTATCAAATTCAGAACACATCAGACACATACTGTTCTTCTGGTATTTCCATTAACTGCTGATATACGACAAGTCAATTAGAGCTCTGGTCGTTGTTAAGATAAACGAGATATTAGTTATGACATACCGTGTTTTTCTTTGTATTCTTTATGGATGTCTTAAATATGTTGTATGTCACATAATGAACGTGTGCAATATAATTCACTAAAGCACTACACAAATTGAAAGTCCTTGTATTAATTATATTTGAAATTTAGATCTTAATGCGCTTTACGCCACAAGGCATACGAGTGCACTCACATGAAATACTTACATATGCTGTTTTATTCTAATTCCCCGGTAATGTTCCGAACATACTGGATTGATAAGAATGGCATATATCAACCACCGCTTGTTGTGAGTTTGTTCATTAAAAAGTTATTCAACATGTTCTGCGATTCAACGTTTTTAGACCGATTTGTATCACATGTAAATGATGAATAACGATAGAAAACTTGTATATCAATGTATCAGTAGAAGATCCTTTTTCAATATTCACTTGATATGGTAGATATGGTATAATACCTGTCAGTGTATCTGTTAATCACGTTATTTTAATTTTATTAATAAACAATTGCTTTTCGAAACCATCTATTTTTAAATGTATATCTTTTGCTTAACTTTCTGGTTTGTTGGTAGCTAGTATTATCTGACCTCGTAAATAAAACGCGCGTTCATTGGCTCAGTCGGGCTTTATGCTGACTGTGTATTTTTACATATTAGGTAAGCTACGTTAAATGACGTCACATTTGTAAACAAGACGACATTATATAATACCGAATAGGCTAAGTGAACTTTTCTCATGTTATTACATAGACGATGTAAAAAGAATGGAACTCCGTATTATTAATTCATTACACGGCTTCTTACTGCCCCCTCCCACGCTTTCGCCAAAAATTAATGTACTGACCCTGTATTACACACATCGGGGTCAGTAAGAAGCCGTGTACACTGATATTATCTACAACCTCGCAAAATAAATTATAAACATCACAGAAAACAGGAGCCAATACCTAATCGGCCGATATCCTTGTGAATGCTTTCATCTAAAACATAACAGCAGTCACAACAATTCCCTGTATCGCTCTGTATCACTTGACGCTTATCTACGCCAAACACATATTAATATGTCATTAAATAACCTTACACTACCACACAACGTAAATTTAAACTTGTTCTAGTCACGAGTTCGCTATTTAACATGTACTTAGTGTCATGGCAATTTTAATGGAAACAGTCATATCATTCGTCACTGCATTTAAAAGGTATTTTAAAGCAACTGTTGCAATACAACGAATGTTCAAATAACGTCGATTTATATTGGAAGTGGCCCGTTTGAACCGATAGGTGTTTCCGGATGTATGTTGACTGTCATCATTTCTCGTTTTATCCGTTAAATCATTTACACGCTCTTTGATTATATTGCAGAATCGTGTCTATTGTGATAAAGTGGGAACGAAAGTGTAAAGTTGTCAACACCATTGGTTCTGCAATAACCGTTCCATGAAGATGACTTTAAGAGTCACAGCATTGTGAGGCACCGTGTTTCATCGCGTTGTGTCTATAATAAATTGTACTTTATATGGTACTGACAGGGATACTTTTCAAGTAAAATGTCTAAATAAGGTCAGTAAATGAGGAAACTGTTTTTGCATGTTCTACTATTTATTTAGTTTCAATTTAATTCGTAAGCCACTGTCAAAAAGAACACAAACGGCATAAACTTATATTTATATTTCAAGAATGCTTACATATCACAATCGATAACAACCAGTGTATCCGACATCAATGGTTGTTTATGCCGTACCATTTGATCAAAAGTACATAAACGCACTACAACTACAAATATATGTACCGTAGTCATACAATTTGTTTTAACAGGTATTAACAGGGGATACATTAAAATTAGTGGTACAGTTTCTGCAGTGGCTTGGAACAAGAAGTATTATATTATTTCGAAAACAAGTAACTATATAACGGACTTAAGACTTAAATCTATTAATCATGAATTGGATATGAGAATTGTAGGAATAATAAAACCATTCAGCAAAGTTACTTATATTTCTTTACAAAACAACAACATACGTTTTGATTTCGATGTGTTTAAACGTTAATTTAACCACATGAATCAGAAAGATAACTTAATTGATGAAACTAGGTACTCAAATATCTTTGGCATACCTTTTGACAGGAGACAATTTGAGCGTGTGTACCTTATCAAATAAAATTCCGATTAAAACGATCATTATGTCGAATGCCTTCCCACGCTGCTTACAAGCGACGAAACGATTAAAGTGATAATCGCTGTTTTAATAAAGTAAACAACACAGACATTTGAAATAGTTTTTAATGGCATGTTGTTGTTGATTTTGTATGGGTAAGGGGATTTTTTTTTAAGGGAGCAAGTATTGATCTTTAAAGTTTAGTGTAACCACCACCAGGTAAACACGCGTATTCATAATATAATCTTTTCTGGCAGAAATATTTGCTGCTCAGCGCTATCAACCAGTCATTCATTATTTAGACAAGTTATTGTCGTATTAGGTAACTCCCTTGATATCCGTATTTTAGCAGACTTCCAAGTGCGCCATTAATCGACACAATAACAGACTATGACTGTATATGAGATACGGTTAATAATAGTGGACTTCAAAAGAAAGCTGCACGTAATTGGTTGTATTGAGTTACAAAATAATACATTTGCCGGTACAATTTATCGTTGAAAACATTGCCTGGCAATTGCCGGCCCCACCATTAAAACGTATTGTAATGATTACATGGGATAGTGCAAGATACAAGAGATACTGGGTTTTGTAAATGCCCGATGTGAAGCACCATTACACTGCACCCTAGCGTATCATCTTAAGCGCAATACTAGTTAGTACATTAGCGATAAGGGATGTATTCGTGCAACCACGAGATTTGGCGCCAGTTATTAGGCATTATAGTGCAATTTATATCGGATTAATGTCGATCAGACTTGTTGCAATTGTGATTTATTAAAGCCAACTTCAGCACATGGGCACATAAATCATTGAAGTTGTAATCCAACCATGTCTATACGTATTTTGTTTCTTATATATATATATAATAAGAATATTGTTTGTATGAAGTTTCTTTATATGTTATGACAAAGAGTCTGCGTTTTCGAATTCATGATGTAAACAAATGACACACGTTGCAAAATTACACACACACAAACTAAGCATAGCAAAATATGATATTGTATGATAGTATTACGCTTAATAAGTGATATTTTATTTGAAGGGCACTATATTACCAATATAATATCTTATGTTGCATATGTTCTGTAGAATGTACCAAGAATTCAGTACAAAAGAATACATTAGTATATTACAGTTAAACATTGAAGGTTTATTATATGCGTTAATCCAACACCATAAAAACGACCATAGACTATTTGTTTGTAAACAAAATTAAACTCGATTGGTCCCTCACTTTCGAAGAAGTATACCCGATGATCCCACACTTGTTCGTTTTGGCCAAACATGTGTCGTCACCAAATATACTAAATAAACTTCTGAAATGCGTGTCTATTTAATCTGTGTTGTACAAGAAATTGCGATGTGGTTTGTATTACAATTTTGACTGTATCAATTCAAAAACCTGTATGCAACAGACCAATCTAAGCAGACTATATGGGTATTCGACCAATAAATTCAACAGTAGAATGCACACCCGGCTATAAGTTTACTGTCTAGAATATTTTGTCTAAAACGAAAGTATTCGTAGAGAAGGGGATTTCGCCGAAATAAGAAATTCCAAGTGGATCAGCAATAGGATCCAAGTGGTAAAACACTGAGGCAATTAATCAATGCCTCATTACCCACGCAATGCCTCCCATTATCTTCAGGATTATCACATTAGTTCACGAACAAGTAACATACCTACATGTAAACAACATACACAAAAAGCGACGCATACATAGCAACCGTTGTTTAAAGCACGATACAACTGTCACCTAAAACGTTAACTGGCAACATAATAACGAGAATTATGTTCATTATCACAAAATACGCATGCACGAATACACTACCAAATATAGTACAATCATTTTATTCAGAAGTATATAAATCAGATGTGTAAGCAAAATCACGTATATGATCATTTAAATAATCAGCGTTTCACTAAACATATCTCAGATAGCGTCAATTGATCGTAATTTGTGTTATTTGGTATAACATCGATTGTGTTTCTATAAATGCACGTTGAACGATTGTGTAGACACACATCGTATTTCTTACAGACGATAAATGCTACATGCATCTACCTTGCAACATTTTTTTGGCGTTGATGCTGTTACTTGATTTCAAAAGATGTATTTCCAAAAGACATACACAATAACGTGTTCTTATCCATACAAACGGAGACACACCCATCGGTTGTACAATTTATTATGATATATATTCTGTCTGATAACCCCCACCATCCTATTTTTCTCAGATAAACTGTGATGTCAATGTTTTCATACTCAATTCATCATTGTTTAATTTGTTCTTATTATCGCCTTGCAATAAACATACTTTAACAATTTATCTCGGCTATCAGAGCTGTGCTTGATAACTGCAAGGAGTTTACCATAATGGAAATTGGGATGAACAATTTCATTACGCATATACAGTAACATGTGTGTTACATTAAACCATATGGTTGAATCATATAGTATAACTGCAACACCTTTTGCTACGGATTCTTCAATTATTTTATAATATGTATGTCTGAAATATAAATAGTTTCTTTCACAAAACAATTAGTAGGAAGCATATCTTAATTACGATACGAATTAACCATGCCTGCAAACATAATAAGTTAACAGACGTCTTATAAAAATAAATATATCAAGTTATAGATATGGTTTTTAAAGTGCCCATTCGGTCCTTTGATATACTTGATAAGTATTACTCCATACGTGTTCAATATGTATTATTTGGATTCTTTATTTTTTTTTATTGCAGTCACAATAAAGTAGAAATCAATTAAACAGCTTTGATAATTTATTTGTGACCACCATTAAAGGATAAATGAAGGGTTGCAACACGAAACTGGTACAAACGTGATATAAGTGACTTGCTTTCCGATGTATATATGTTATTATTTGAAAACACATAGCCATTTATTCGTTTAACTCTAAATAAAGACAAAATATCATAACATAATATATTTGTTTTTGTTATTAATTCACAAATGTTGTTTGTATAATAAACACAACATAAAATGTAATGTCGACAATGCATACGTGGACGTTTTCAGCATATTGTTTTGAAGCGAATTAACATAAAATAAGCACCGTTTTGACAGGAAGTGCCAATTCCAATATTGAACAGCGTGTACTAATCATCTTCGTATTTATATCACTGAAATAATTTGATTTGAAGGTTGAATATGCATATATATCACTGTCATAGTAGTAAATGATTTATTTGCATATATACTGTTTAATTACTTTTAAATTACTAACAGAAAACATATATTTTTCATTTAACGTCAAATTTGATGCTATTGTGTATTTAGCAATTATACTGTAATACTAAATGCTATCGAAACTGTTAAGTATTAATTGTTTATTGTGCACAGTTCAACTTAGTCAATGTTTATATATATATATAACCGGGTATTTTACGACACGCATTGGCTATACAATAACGATAACGGTTTAAATTCGTTTTTGCAGCTTTACCAATGCCGATCCCAAAGAAGAACACACACATGTTCATTGTATCACGTCATTTTCCCCGATATGCTAATGCAATTGCATAATGCAACTCAAAACATAACGAACACAGCTTAAATAAGTTGGTCATTTAAAAATCCAAAAGTTGTTTTGCAAGCGATTAATAGATAGATGAAATAAAATACACGAATACACAACTGTAATTAGAATCAAAATGCGTATGTTCTATATGTTATGATCATTACAAAATCCATATCGCAAATATGATCTACAGTAAGTAGATACCGAAATGATGTATTTGGTAACATGAAAACAAAATATATTGTTTTAGCTTCCTCGACATACACTACTTTTTCAGAAAATATTGTTATTGGTGTGTTAAGTCATATAGTGAATTAGTCTTTAACAATTAAATGATCGTGGTTAAATACGTGTTCTGTTGGGCTAGCATGTAATACAACAAATCTTAAGAATTTAATTGGCGTGGTTGTATTTTTAAACTAGTATTTTAATATCCCAATTTGACAGTTGTGTAAGTTGTCATATCTCAATCTAAAACAGGCATTCATTGTATTCCAATCACATATACCGTAGCATGTGAAACTATAGGCAACGGTATAATGGAAACTGTACATACATATATAACCAAACAGTTGCACAGCAATAGATAAGCAAACTAAAGGTTCATGTATATGACGAGTGTTTCGTTTGCAGTGTTATATCTTAAACAAACCATTACGGAAACTGCTCACTTAATGCGATATTTAACACTTTTCCAGAAATGTGTGAGCAAGCACAATTTGGAAAATATGTTACACAACTGTTGATTCAGTCAAACAGTCGTATTAATATACGTCAAGTATAGTATATGCAGTTACATTTTGGATTGTCTAACTTATTATAAGTAAGTCTACGACCTGTCAAGCGCACGAAACATAGCGCTATAATTTGCACACCAAACGTCATTCACACGTTATGTTCTTGTTTAAAAATAGTTTGCAAGATGTCTAGTAAACTGTGGATGAACCAATGTAAACTATATTAATTTTACGCAAGTATTTACGTAAACCTAGTCTATATGTGGCAACCAATGTATTGTATGTAAGAACATCAGCATAAAATAAACGTTGGTAACCGAAACTAACTTTAAAAACAATATCCTTACAATAACCACTGTCATTTAAATTGTTATTCTGTCGTGGACAGAAACATCTGTCATAAACGTCGACCATATCCTGTCTGGAGATTTTCTAGTGTTGGAAACAGGAAATTAAAAATGATGTAAGATTTCAAGCTTCGATATCCGATGTCATAACTATACATTTTATGTAATAACTTCAACAATATTATGTTTACGTCATTACAATGAGAAACGGAGTTGGTAATATAACTGCAACAGCTGTCATCTGGATGATACATTCGGCTTCGTTATATTTTTACAACACGCTGAGATTGTTTACTGTCATACACATGCGTTGTCAACATCAAATATGTTATGTTGATGTCGTTTCCTGAAAGGTACATATTGTATCGATGCTAATGATATTATAAACAATACATGAACACTTGTCAGATGTAGTGTTGAAAAACAGTGGTTATAATCATCTAAACGTACCAACATGTGTACACATATACAATACTATTAAAATCCCTTTGACGATGTACAATGTAATTACATCATGTTTGATGCACACCATAACTCTACTTCTTTGCTCATTATCCGATAAAAATCTATGACTGAAAGCACATGTATTAAGCATATACATCGGAGTTATGGTTTATTTATGAGAGAGTTAAGATGATGCAGAATTTATCAGTGTATTGGCGAGCTATTGCAGAAAACCGGTTTCAAAGTAGACTAACAGTCAACCTTATGAAATTAATATAGTTTTGAAACTATATTTCCGTTCATTTTGTTTTAATATTGATGATTTAACTACCACAACTACATGGCGATCTGCATGAACCTTCAAGCCGTTGTCCATCTATCGAGATACAATTATTAAGCAAAGCTGTCAGTTAGACTGTGTACATTGAAGTTATATCAGCAGGCATGGCTTGTTTTCGTAGAGTCTATGTATGTTTTAATGAATTAATTTGATTATCGGTTTCCTGCACAAAGAACAACATACATTTAGTTTAAAATGATGACATACACAAACCGAATAAGGTGTCTGTATCTGGGCTTAAAATTTCAACTTAACATTCATGTTTATTATAATAGTTAGATGAACATATACATGAATGCTTTAATATTGATATAAACTGGGGTTTTATCAAATGTCTTACCTTTTCTTTAAATACTTGTCTTGACAGCATAATTCCAATTGTCTGTGTTTTTAACAAACATAATAAGTAAACATATGCGTATGTATCTGAATATTCACAGATCCCATAACATATAAATCAAATCATGTTTGTTACTTGCCATTTTAACCAGAAATGTGGAAATTATTCTTTCTAGTGTAATTTGACTTGGAGACTGTCTGTTCCAAAACGCACTTTTAACTCAATTATGTGTAACATTAATAATCTGTTCATACCTTAAGGCACTGTATTGAGTTGATACATATATATATTGTAATTTTCCATATGTATTGCCTGAGAATCTCCGTAATTATGAGTGTTTTCTGCATTTTTCGCTATAAATTGTCATGTCATTTCTCAACTGTCCGCCATCTCTGAATGCCTTATGCGTAATTCTTGCAAAGCAACACACTACTGTGTTTACGTTTATGCAAGCCGATCTATATTTAGACATTAGACAAGAAAGCTGCACTATTATTAGCAGACCCAAGGTTTACTTCTAGTTCATATAGCCTGTATTGAGTTAATCTGAATCATTTCAAGTCTATTTTATGATTTAAAAGTAGTAACCATGCAAGCGTTCCATTATTGGTCACGAATGTTATTGTGACCCGGTTACGGTCACAGAGTGACCAATATGTGGTCACAGTGACCAACTTTGGGTCACAGTGACCGATTTCTGGTCACAGATGGAACGCCGCGGGTATATAAAGTGACCAAATTGTGGTCACAAAAAGCATTCTAGGTAAAACCTTTAAAGGGGCAAGATCTATCTCATTTTATTCTAAAAAGTTATTTTAAAGTTAACAATCTTAACATAAGTATTGAACAATTTAATATTGAACCATTAAGTAATAACGTATAACCTGTTTATTGAATTATTGAGCTATTCAGCAACTTATTACAATTTTGACTTTTTTAATATGTTTAAGAGAAGTGTTATTGAATCTTTGCGATACAATATTATTTGCTGGTTTAAAATCGTCTGTTAGACTGCACTGCCGTGTTGTGAAATAACTTTCAGACTGATTGATCTTACATTTGTGAATGTGAATGAATTGTGTATTTTTACACCTGTGTAAAGTGTTGAAAGTGTTGTTTAATAAATAAAACATTTTGAACTGTTGAGCCAAAGAATTGCGTTGAATGATAAAGAATTTAGACCCACGTACCAAAGCACAACAATATATATTTATAAATTATTAGAATATGCGTACTTAGATAAAATTCCACTTTAAAGCGGGACTGTACGATTTTGTCAAATATTTATGATTTTTTTTTAAATGTGTTAAAAATTAGTATACATATATTTCAATATAAATTAAAATACAAGTTAAGAAGAACATGTGTCGAAAATTGCTAAATAAGCCAGATATTTAAATCTGAAAGCTTAAATGGCTGGAAGCCAAATAAGCCAGCATGTATATCATGCATGTACGATGTGAATCTAAATTTAGTTTTAGTGCAGATTCGTTCATACGACACAAAGACACAATTTTGTTTCCTTACAAATACGAGTAAAAGTGTCGGCATCGGCTTCAACCAGCGCTAACTTGTCTTTGCTGCATTTTATGATATTCGTCTTCAATGTATATTTTTTATTGCCTATTTTGTGTCATCGTAACATAATTTAATCAATATATTAAAATTTAACACATGTAAAAATCGTACAGTCCCGCTTTAACGAATTGATTAAAACCCCTAGTGTACATTTTACAATCAGTATCGAGCAGCAGCTCGATTTGTAAAGAGAGCACTGTTTATCCATACGAGCTGAAATTGTGTTTATAACATTCACATTTCACGTTTATAACACATATAATATTCGATGTTTACTTGTCTTCGCATTTAAAATTGTAATGTTTCTATACCTTTTTCTAAACTCGGCCCAGATATCATTAGAACAAATGTTATGAGCACACTTCATTATGATTGAACGAGAATAAAAATATCATTACTAGGTAGTTTACAAGGTTTCAATATAGCTTATTTTTGTAAACTGTCCCGCCAATTAAGAGACATGTTTTTCAACGGGCCTGAACCATTTGTAAATCGCCCTGGACAAAATTAGAACAAATGGTCTGAACAACTTTGAGTATGATTTCGCAAAATATATGACGTGTTTTTCCGCAATCATTTTCAAAATCGGCCAAGATATCATAGGAATACATTTCTGAGTTATCCACATGCTTCTTGTGCAAACAATGGGAATGCTATTGAGTGCTTACAACGTTTGACTATATCCATATACGGAAACCTACCCGTTGTTGCACTAAACCAGAACCATTTTCGAAGACGAAGGATAGACAAAAGGTGATCCCAAAAGCTCACTATGAGCACGTTGTGCTCAGTTGAGCTAAACAAGAGTTTAAGGTATCTGTCGAACCAAATCTGCCATTGGTATCACCATTGTTATAACTGTGAATATCCGCGTACTTGTGTCATCAATGAATGTATTAAAATTCTAACTAAGACAAAAAAGACTAATATACGACGAAAAAAATAATTAAATAATGAGAACAGACTCAAGAATACATTCCAGGTGATACCGTTTTGATTTATTATGGTCATAATCATGCTATGTTAATATAAATGTACCAAAAAGGAGTTCTTACGATATACTAGCAAAATCGCTCAATATCAGAGACGGTTCCAAAATAACGCGATTACTTGTGTGTGTATGGACATACAATAAACATGATCGTCTGGATGTATCTGTAGTTGTGTTTTCTGTCTTAAACATAACGAAGCTCGTGTATGGTAAAAACGAACTAAATAATAAGTTCAAATCTGTATATTACTTAGTGGATTGTCAATAACCACATACACAAAATAATGAATCATAGATAAGGATATAGCTGCATTCGTGTTACTCAATCGAATTGTACCAGCATTTTAATTGAAATAAACATGAACACTAGAACAACGTTGTTTCTTAGAAGGAAACTAAACGCATGAACAAGTATATTATGGCATTGTCAAAAGGAGTGCAATGAATGCAAACATGCACCTAAATACACATATTGTGACACGATATATAGATGCATTGTGCATATATATGTTGCCATGTCATTGATGACCTTATATGATAGTGTATGTTTGTGGTAATTTGCAAAGTTCGCGTTCAATAAAACTAGTGTAATGACTTTAACATTCACATGTACACACACACTTGCACACACACATTGATGCACGTACGCACAGTTTCTAACTCATGGGTCTGATGTGATTTTTTTTGTAGATAATTACTATAGATGTTAAAATAAGTTATAAGCAACCGCAAACCTCTCACGTGGCCCATACTTATTCATAAAACATTTAAGTGTACATAAAAATTTAACCGCATAACATCACGATTCAAATTAAATAGCAATATATAGACCATATTACCAGAACAGTAACTTTCTAAAGTATGATGAAATAAACCATAACACCTCTGAACATTGCGGTTTCAGAGACGTTATTTTATTATGTAAGTCTTTACAAATAGTCTGGCCCCTGGGGCGTTGCCAGTTTTGACCCCCGCAGCATGCTTTTAATGAATTCAATAGAGGATCCATTGACGATCTTTTACACAAAATATTAAAGACCTGACCATCGAGTTTTAATAAGAAGATTTTAAACGTTATTTATCATATAAATAAGACTATATAAGAGTATATTAACCACGTGCCCACTCGATTTTAACAAGGTTTGACCACAGTGGCATGATTTATACACAGTAAGTAGTGGACCATTATACTATGTTACATAACAAATTATACATTCCTGACCATTGATGTTTCAGAAATGGTTTTTAAACTTTGTTCCTATACAATGTTACAAATTAAATATTAAACCCCGTCAATTCCGGTATCAGTTATGTTTTTTTTAAGGTTTCTTTTTTTTAATCTATATTAAGCTCGGATGAACCACTTTTGCAGCGAACAAGAGAGATGTTAACAATTTTGAACGAGGGTCATCCAAGACTCATTTATATGAATTTCGTTTAAATATCCGCAGCGGTGCAGGAGGAAATGTTATTTAAATGAAAAGTGGATGCGCGACTAACGTTTGACGAAGAATGTCGGACAAAAGGCGGTCCCAACATATCACCATATGCAATTCAAGAGTGAGCTAACACACAGGAAAACTAACATACCAAATGCCATTACGCATATACAATAAATGAAGCTGAGGTTACCGCATTGGTATGGTACATGGATTTTAACGTTTGGAAAGGTGTTTGAACTGGTCGAAATGCGTGATTCAACTTAGCTCAGATTTATCACAAACGTAATCATAAAACACTCTAGCTCATCACACTGTATCGCATGAAGAATCAGTAACACAATATGTCAAATCTCCCCTTAGGTTGGATGTATCTGCAGTAATATGTAATACAAAACACAGCTCGAGTGTGGTAAAAACACCAACGAAACCAAAAATAATAATATAATGGAAAATGTGTAATAAACCAAATTGAGTTGGTGTAACATCGCTTTCCTTTCTATGATTGCACGTTGAAATGTTTAAAAGACACAGCTTTTAATGCATACGTTGAGCCGAGCAGCTTGCTCGCGTTGCAACTTACAGGATGCATACTGTGCAGTTAAAACACAATGGTGTTACCTCATTTAAATTTAGATGTCCTCCGCAAAGACAAAGTCATCGATGTTCAATTCAAGCAACTAATGAGCGCTTGATACTATATTTCTTGTCATTACCTTGTGAAATGAGCCAAGCCATTCAATCGTGATCCAATTATAAGATTACATTGTCTTACCCATTCATTCACAAACTCATATCGGGTGCACATTTTAGGCTGAACACATTCCGTATCTTGCTTTTCTCAGAAATTGCGATGTCCTTGATTAGCTGTTCAAATATTCTGTTTGTGTTGTTATTTATATTATGACCTTAACAATCAATACACATTTTAAACAATGTATATTGTCTGCGATATATTTTTTCATTCATTATTTGACTGATTGAAGAAATGTTGCACGGTTATAAATAATACAATTTGCGTGAAATTAAAACACGTTTTTTATTCATATATTAATATCAAACATCTGAGTGTAAGTGCTCCACAATTATGATAGATTATACATGTCTGAAATATGGATCGCTTTTCAGCCATCAATTAAAAAACAAACAAATCTTAATTACGATACAAATTAGTAATGTAATATAATCATAATTAGCTAACAGTAACATAACATAAACAGTAATATCGATATTCTGTCAAGTTTGCATGTAGATTTTCTATTTTTGTATATTATGATATGATATTATTTAGTACACGTAACTGCTCATTCAGCGTATAAAACATTAGTATCGCGGTCAGAGTAAACAAACATAGCGACCTGCTCGATTAATGCTTGAAGGCACGGAACTCACATCCCGTGACTTGTTAATGTTCAAGTAAATTACATAAATGGCGACACTTAACCAATCGAAAAACTTGTTTCACGGAAAGCGTTTTGAAATTCAATGGCCTAGTGTTAGGGGCATGCTGTAGCATAATATTTCCGCACATACATGGGATAAGGGTGGTGTGGGTATTTGGGCGCGATGCCGTTTAGTTATGGAGATTAAGATATGAACATCGTTTCACCTATTCGTCATTATTTTTCGCGCTTATTTTTCTGTTTGATTTAGCATTAACATATGATATTTTGCAGGTAATTTCCCAATGTATGGGTGAACTTATTCCATGTTATTTATATTTTGTAATGCAGTATTACATCCACTTCCAGATTACAATTGAGTTAAAACCCTTAATTAAAGCGTTATTGAATACCGTTTGTAAGGATTCCTACCGCATATCTATTGTGTAAAGAATTGGCTTTTTTAAATTGTAGACAAGCAATGCGATACAGCTCAATGTCGTTTTTACAACTCTATCAATAATGCTGATATTGGCATGTACGGTATAAAGAATATTGAACTCATACCATGTCATAATTACTGCATAATTTTGTCCGATCTGCAAGTTTAATTGTAAAATAGAACTGAGTCGTAAAGCGATTCTAACAATTCTTCGGGTGTTCAAAAACGAAATTAATTTACACTATAGTTGATGTTAAAATATTCAAGAATTAATGGATTGCTTATTTTTCAACGTTATCATCGTAAGTATTACACAGTCAATATAACAACGTAAAATGTCGCACCGACGACAAATGTTGCACCGGAAGTTAAGAGTCGCAAGATTAAATCTTAATTTCGCAACCAACGCTCAATATCGTAAACCTTCTTTCTCTATATCACAAGACTACAACAGTGTCACTTGATTTTACGTTGTTTACCGATATATGGTGACTATTCCAAGACGAGTGTTGGCTAAACAATACTTTTACAACGAAATTTAGTATTAAGAAAATTATTTTTAAGTTGATTATTGACAAAAACGAGTTGTGTGTACTTATCACACAGCAAAGGAACCAACGTTGCCTTGTTCCGAGTATTGTGTGATGAAACAACATGTCATAATTGTCCCTGTTTATTTGCTAGATGTCAACGATGAGTTGAAGATTCTTTTCATGATGTCACTATCTATGGACATATTCTATTTTTAAACAGCATGACCGATCTAAATATTGCCCCCACCGATCCATAAACGACATTCGAACTTTGATTTAGATCTTGTTGTTATAAACGAAACTGCAGAAGCAACTTCGAACCATTCATAGTACTGAAAACATTTGCATTTCATGTCTCATGTTTATTCGTCTTCATTATTTGTAGATATTGTAATGGTATATAACGTATTAAAACTAGATATGTAAATGTATTTGCAACGAACCATTACGAGTTTATGTAATCCTTATTTGTGAAGCATGCACATACACGTTTCTGGTTAGCATAATTCTTGAAAGAAGCGCTGGTATATTTATTTCATTTCCATATAAGAATATCTGACATATTGTCTTCACTTCATGACAATGTATAAGAAACATACGCGTGCCATTATATTGTTTTTCCTTAGCACGCGACATCAAACAAATTCAAATTTGCGTTTATCGTGAGTTTCGTATACATCGTTCATCCTAAGTTAAATGGAGATCTTCTTCTACTTCATATAGAGCACTCCTTCTTAATATAAGATTGTGTGCCGGCGCCTATTTGTTAAGAGGTGTAAACTGTAAAAAGGTGATGAGTTGGGTGTTACTTTTGGTAAAAATGATGAACATGAGTCGTTTCAATTAAAATAACGTTACACCATTTGTCACGCTTTTGTTTGCCAAATGGTTTCTGGCGTATATGAACATTAATGAAACGTTCAGTTATACACCCTCAACATCAAAATTGGACCCTTTAAAATGAATTACATTTGTTCAATTATGAATTGATGTCACCATCTCGTTGTGTGTGTTCCGTAAGAAATTGATTATATCTGGCATTAAAAGTTCTGAAATTCGACCTGCAAATTGTGAATTGTAATGGCTGTTTATAGCGTTGACTGTAATTTAACACGTTGATGTACCTTGTTTTGCGACGCGTGCGTGTTGTTGCTGTTTTTGAAAGGATAGGTAATCGGTCAACTGAAATAAAACAACTTCTTCTTCTTTAATGGCATGCGTGATTTCGTCCCAGTTTGATAAACGCCAAACAGCACGAAATATCAATAAATAAAAATTAATGTATCTGCTATTGAAGTTGAAAAGTTATTTATAAGTACAAAACGATTAATAAAGTTTAATGCTTTCATGGAACATTTCACACCACGATGATTAGATTTAAGATGTTATTGCATAGTGATAATTGTCTCATCCACTTAAAACAGTACCAAATCGTCGATCAATTGATACAAAATAGTTTCTGGCTGTCATTTCAAATGCATAAACACATTTATTGTGCGGGACTTCATATTTAAATATGTTCTGATACACAATATAAATTACAGATACTCTTAATGTATTACGCAAACTATTTATCTTATTTATCCAGTACTTAATGACAGCAACATATAGGCAATTTGGTGTTGGCGTTAATGTTCACATCGCTAATTTGTGTGTCTTGATTTTATTACATTTGAGAATCATCACAAACCAGTATATTGCAAGTTTTGCAAACACATATTTATATCAGGCGTACATTTCATGTGCAAATATTATTAATTTGTATTAAAACTTGACACTGCCTGGTTTGTTGTTTTATTATAATAATCAGACTTAATATTGTGAGTACCGTAAACATTCAGAGTTTAAGTTTATGTAGCCTGTATGAAAGCGATTGTTTCTATCATGGGATGCATCACTATAAATTGATCTGTTTTAATGGCTTGGAATGGAATCAGTGTCTTCCGCTGATGTGTGTTCTTTCTTTCTTTCTTGTTTACATTTATTTATCTTATGCAACATTGTTAATTCATAAATAATGTTTTTAACCGATCGTGACCAGAATAATTAAATTGTTTACCCACTTATATATAGAAAGCGTAATACAAAAATATTATATTGCTACAGACAATCACCCTGTAGAGACTTATTTTTCCAACAAATAAGAAGGTGGGCTCATTTAAAATCCATACACAATCACATATCGGTTCAACCGTTGTTATTTGATTGCAATTATCATTGGTGGATAAAATGGTCCAGTGTTTTGTATCCACCGATTATCCAAAGATGTGGCGATCGGGATAACATATATTGCGTACTGAAATGTATCGTTATGGGCATTATACAATGCATGTTAATCTCGGTTTTTATCATCATTATACTTTTTAAAAATATACGTATAACATTATATAAATAAATAAATATTTAAAACTAATATAATCGTGCAAAGTCTAGCACTTATAGTCTGGTCGACAATAACATTGTCTCACGCGCGCTTCGTTCAAGCGCCGAATGTACACGTTTGGTCTTTGGATTGTGTTTTAAAATATATGTTACAAACATGTATATATACTCAATCTTTATTTAATGTTACATGAATTATTTAACGAAATCCAAACCGTTTTTGATTTCATTACAACTTCAACTAACACGTGTATGCAGATTCAAACAAATATGAAACACTACTAAACAGCGAGTCCCTGCGATGTTTTAATCGGTTACATTCAAACGATTTATTCTAATATGTAAACACATCCATCGCCCGACGCCCGATTGGATTATGCATTTAACTGTATATGTAAACAAAGACAAATGATGACGGTTTCTACGTAACCGGTATAGCTGATTTAGAAGTTTTAATTGGGATTTAATTGCCATTCAATGCATGTTTCTAAGGCAATATTGTGCACATTTAAGACACCTTACGATTGTTTAAAATGAAATAAGTTTATATAACGCGTGTTTATCAACAATAATACAATTATATGAACATTTAAATTGTCTGGTTACCATGACACATGTTTCGACACATGTAACAGTCGACACATTTTAAGAACTTTACGACATATCGGTACGTGTATGACTTGCGAACTTTGTAAAAATGTATGTTAACTACCTGCTTCATGTCTCTAAATTATGTTATATAATGCGTTAACCTATAGTATCGGACCCCATTCAGTTATACGTATCCGCATCTTGTTTTTTTTTGTCAAGGTTCCTTGAGATACACTTTATTCTTGTTTTCGGTGCAGGATACTCCTTTAATCCGGCGTTTTGATATAACCAATTTGTGTGATAAAGGCAAATGCATATTACCGGTAACATTTACCTAAGCATATTCATGGAATATAGACCACGATATTGGGAAAATGGTTTCTTAACTCTAACACAAACACTTTTATAAAGAAACGACAGGTGTTTAATTGGATGTTGCCACAATTTCCATGAATTTTGAAACCTAGAGTTAAAAGGATATTCAATACTTCAAGTAATTTGTCTGAATGTTCGCGGCTTAAATGTCAAGCGTTAAATTGTCATTCTATTTCAAGAAAAATTCAAACAACAATACATACCAAAATTAATGAATCTGCCAAACAAATGAAATGCTATGTGTATTAATATTATTTTAAATAAATCAACCTAGTTGATATAATTATATGTAATTATGTTTCATATTTCTTCAGGGAGCGAGAGTATGAGAACGTTTAACTTCTGTCAACAACACATATTCATGTGTATGATTGCGCAAGCAGAGTTTGTGTAACATTACGAAAGAAGGCATGGCTGACGGCTTGACATAAAACGTTCAAAAGCTGTCAACGTTAAAATGGTCCGAGGAAATAATAAATTCAAAACGCTAAACACATGATATAAATATTTGCTTTAAGGAGACGCAAATAAACCGCGTCGGTGACATTAATCATTTATTTATTTCCCCATTTTGTATTTTTGTATTGGTGACATTTTGTATAATTTATGTTTAATATATTCTGCATGTTTTGTACTTTGCCAGCACATTTTTTAGTCCATTGGTTTCAACAAGTATCTTGCGGTTTCTTTTGTTTATACGTTTAAAAGTTTTTCTGAAAAAAACACATGCATATGTTAAACATGCATATGCTAAAACATTCAGTTAATCTAAATATTTGACAATTTGCCGAACTTTGCAGGGCATTGTTTTATGGAGTTTAAGTTAATGAAAGAGACATATGTCGTTCGGAAAATATGGAATGAGCTGAGGAACGACATTATCTTTTATACAAGTATACTTTCAAAAGCAAACTTGCTGTGAGAATTGTGCACACCTTGAAAACCCTTTTTACCAAGGTGTTTAGCAAAACCCATGACAAAATTCATTTATATGGACCAACCACATACGGAACAAAACGCATAGAATTAAATAAAATAATATTGATTTCGAAAATTATATATTTACTGTACGTGTCATAGGTTGTGATGCATCTGGAGTTAGTTTACTTAGTCCCTACCAAGCGTCGATAGTGAATATGCAATGTTAAACAGTAAAAGAAAAAAAAAACGTATTATATAAATATTAAAACTACGAGTTGGTACCAAACCATGTTTTCATTTATAGTCGTTAAGACAAGTTGATGAAAAGGACTTATATCTTTCTGATGAATTCTTCAATTTTGTAAAACAGGTTTTATGTACTAAATAACAGTGCATATGTACACGTTATGTGTATAATGATTTTATAGGAATAAAAATAGGTATACATGTTTCTATTGATTTCAAATATGTTTTCCTCTTTTGCTACCTTTCATAACATTTATGTTGCGTATGTATGCTACATTACTAAAATATGTAAACTTAGTAATTCGATAATCTCTAGCAACATATAAGCACATAGTCAGACGATTATTATTTGAAACAAAAATGAAAAAAACGTGATTGTCGGTAGCACAGTTTTTATTAACATATCAAGGAGAATGTTATAAGTAAAAAAATGTATTACTAAGATGCATATTAGATTTATACATATATTGTGCACACATATAAGTATATGTGTATACTTATAACGACGAAAGGTTATTTATTAAAAGTGTTTACAATTTAATTATTACACACTTTAATAGTCAAACGTTTATTTCGCTACAGAATGTTACAGACAGCTTAAGGTAAATCATGTTCAATGTAAATGGTACATACATACAACAAACATGTATTTTAACACAATATATTTCGCAACACTAAATACAACAGACCACTTTGATTCTAATTTTAAGGTATTTATCATATCCAGATTATAACTCCTTTCACGTTCGTTGTAAACACACTACATCATAATACACGTAATAAGAGTAGCCCACGCAAAGACACGTTTCTCAAAGTATACAAATCAGGAATACCAGGCTATCTCTGTGTATTTGATACTTCAAATACTACCATTACTGAAACAACAAGCAGAGAGCCGCAATTAACTACAATATTTACTGAACTCTGAACACTCGCTTACGGCAAAACTTGTCAAAACAAAACGATTGAGAATTACAAAAAGAATAAATAATCGGATTCATTGCGCATGACAGCAGGTACGATCTAAGACAAAGGTGATACATTGATAACCCGAAATCATGAAGTTCTACAATAAAACTACTTCCAGTCTGTCACAGCAATTACAAAGATTGGTAGAAAGCTGACAATATATGCTAGTGTTATCAGAACAAACATTAGAGTTGAGCGCCCTATTCGTATCTTCATATTCTTGCAATACGAGCCATTTGACATATTTAAAGAATCTATTAGACAACCATTCCGTTTGCTTAACGTCTTCTGATTGCTCCGCTTACGCTTCTTATCAGTTGCATCCGATGTTGCATTGACTGAACTTTCAATAGTCAATGTTGTTATGTCTGCTTTTGGATCCACTGGTAACGTTAACAGTTCAATGTAGTTAGTTTTGAATGGATCCGTTGAAGTTGCTAACAATTGTTTTAGTGTTTTGCTAGTTCCGCCGAATCTGAGTCTTGCAACAATGTGTGTTCTTTAAATATTGAATTTTGTTCTTGTTGAATCAAACTTCTCGCCCGTTCATTTTCAGCTTTTCGTCTCATTCTCATTTTTTTATGTCTACAAACTTGAAGTCCAACAAAATAATACAGGATCGAAAGTACAAAAAATACAACCATTGTACTTATAATATGGAATGCAAAATACAGCTTTGGATATATTGAGTTATCATATTGATTTTCAAGAAGAAATGATTTCCCTTTGATGCCGTTTGTTTGTATTTTCCGTGTGCCGTAAAACAGAAGTGACGGCCAAGAGTATAACCCCAAAGCAATTAGAATACAGCCAATACAAATACATTTTGAAGTCGTGGCATTAAATTGTGGCCCGTGGGGACGACATATTCGTCGGAATCTGTCAACGGCAATGGCGACCAGAATAGCGGCAGATGAACTGTTCATTGTGTAAGTTGAAAATCGTGATATGTTACAAAGCCACGGTATGTCGATGGCAACCGAGAAACGCATTATTAAATCCAACGACGTTAAAGAAAGAATGAACATTCAAGAGTACTTTCTCGCCATTTATAGAAGTACACATACAACACTTAAACGTTCCCAAGTGTCCCGACGACCATAAGTGAAATAGTATACAAAAACGCCGGAAGTTTAATGCCAAATTGAGCCATGTTAAGATCGGCCAAAACATCCGTTTGAACTGTCAAATTAGACGTGTTCCCTAACGTGAAATTGATCATGGTATACCCAAGTGATTCATGAACATGTTCTCCCATCTTTAAGTGCGTGATTTATTATACAACTTTCTTCCATTCAGATAAAGCACTTGTGTATTATCATTAATTTTGGAAGCATTATTCGTCTTACAGAAACAGGACATTTATATATGAATAACGTATAATAACACTATCTTCTTTCACAACCATTTGCTCGCAATACTCAAGTCCTGAACAGTCCCTCTTATTATTTTCTTTAAATGCTTTATTCCAAAATAGACCAACAACTATTACTTTATCTAAACGCGTATATATGTCTCTATAATGGTGAAAGATGTTGTAGTATTGATTTTGGGTTTTCGCATCTAACATTTGCAATGTAGAAATTGTCTATCAACCAATCATACTTTTAAGTCTTCACACAAGCTGGTTTAACCCAATCCTCGATGTATTTCCTGATTGAGTACTTTCTGGTCGTAATCAACGGCGCGATCCTGAAAACAAGTACATATACACATATTAAGTATAAAAATTACATCACAATTAGTATTTTGATTGCCATGCAAATATAAATTCGTTCATCAGACAGTATTTAAACGGTGAATGTTAATATAATTTTATACACTTGTGAATTGTTGTTTTGTTTGCGACCTGGTTTCTGATTTAGTTGTGTTCGTTGTTATGATGTTTTATATGGCGTATAACATTAAAATAAACGTATATCGAAATACAAGAATGTCATTTTATTTAAGGTCAATGTTAAAACTGGCACATATAACATTTACATTAATACAAATACATATAATGATATAGGGTTCTTAAAAAGGATCTAAATACAAATGTTGTTGTTTAATTGTTTACTTGTTTTCTCAATGCGGGGGTTACCTATTTTTTTTGGTAAATTATGAAGATCCGACAAATAATTATGAACCGCTGCATGCATACTACAAAAATGTCGTAGTATTCGTCTTATTAGTATTGCATTTAATTAACAAATGTGTAAAACCTTTTCATTTCTACCTAGTTATATCTCATGTTTCAGGAATGTTCTTTTGTTTCTTAGTTAAGATGTGTCATTTTAAAATATTAGATAAAACATGTGTAAGCGCACTAAAAATGTTTCATTGGTTTGCTGTAAACATCAAAATATATCGAACGTATGCGAAAATATTTGTGTCGTTTTATACACATTGCATTTTAATTAATTATATTTAATTGGCTGTCCGGTTAGCGCTTGTAACCAACGCGACCCTTGTTTAAAATACTCGCTCCCGGCGGCATATAAGTTTACTTGGTGTCACCATACCGGACAGGTCCGGGTACTCCAAGTTCCACAAACAGCAGGATACCACGCACAAATACAAAAAAAATCAGTTTGACCAAATTGACCTAAAAATTGCAGCTCTAATTCGAAATTCTAGGGAATTAATTAGGTAGGTGTGCTGGGACACACTCCGGGTCCCCGCAAAATGTAGACGGAGGCGCGGAATTTCCTCATTAACTTCGCAATACAAACACACAATATGTTTTAAACAATATCAGTACGTTATTCAAAAAGGCAATGTAATTTTCTTCTCTTTGAAATTCAAAATAAGCTTGCACTCATTCAAAAGTTTAATACAAGTACAGACAAATCAAAATATGAACACAAAAAGTAAAATTATATGCATTTATTGTTCTGGGCTCCTCTCATTAATACTACATTTACTGATACAAACCTTATATTTGCTTTCCAGAATCGTCCGCTGTCGCGATTTAAAAACTTCACAAAACGTACAATCCAATGTTAGATCTCCGAAATGTCCCTCAATAAATACGATACTTTTAAAAAATGTCATAAAATTTAAATAATATAAATACAATAGCTTACATAATCACATAAGTCTATTTACATTTCATTGCAACTCATCGCGGTTTGTTCGTTTCCCGATTCCACCATAGTGTTTTTCCCAAGAGGGCATAGGGGCATGGAGCAGTAAATTAAAAACGGGCATTTTAACGGGTGGTTTAGGCAAAAAGGGCAGTTATACGTGTGGTTCCTTTTTTTGCTATGAAAATACTGTTATAGATTATAACTTATCAATTATAATGGCTATGGGTATACTTGTATAGGTAATTATTACTATTGAAGGATGCATTTCTTACTTTCTTGCATTTTTTACACATAACCATGGGTGAAACAATGAAGACAACATGTTGCAGACGCTGATTTTGTGGATAAGTTAGGTCATAAGGCAATACAGATGTTATTAATAAGGGCGCGTGGCGTTTTTTGCCGTTAAAAAAGGCAACGTAGCGCTTCGGGAGGGCGGCGTGGCGCAGCGCCACACTAAAATGGCCTGGGAAAATCACTAACCACCTCCTTTTATATTGTCGGTCTGTATGTTTTCAATATTAGATTCGCAGCACTGCAGATTGCCTTAACTGTGGCGTACCGCTGTTAATAAAGAGAAGCTGTCGATACCAGTCAGATCGTGACTTTGTCTTTATTTCAATAAGATGAAAATCATATTAATAGTTCATAAATATGCAATGGTATCTTTTGTACGACGATATGTTATTGGCAAATCGATCATTTACACTTAGTGAAACAATATAATAATGACAGGGTACCCGCTCAGTTGCTAAGTAAACACACACAGCAATACCAGCTAGTCAACAAAGAAAAATAGCATGCCTTGTTTTTAATATAAAGTTTATGTAAATTAAAAATACACGATAACACATTACACACCCGTTGGTGTAATTATACGCCGTTGATGCTGTTTTCGATAATAAACAAACGATAATGTACTTTGTGATTAGATTAGTAAACCATCGACATTCATGTGATGCAAATTTAATATTTTTATAATATATATTGTCAATTTAAGTAAGGATGTTTTATTATAAATACAAAATGAAGGCCAAGTAAAATAACTTCATGTAATATACTCTAATTGAAAGGCGCTACGTAATGATATAAATATGTATATGTCAATAGTTGTTCTAGATCAAACGTTGAAGCACGTGCATTGTATTAAAACATTTCTATGCATTTCTTTACCTATTTCGAAATAATATCTTCGGCGCATGATTTGTTACATATATTCTATACTTAATTGCCGCCTATAGAACAACGCTTCTCTTGTCGTCGCAAATTCTGATTATTTCATATAATGAGATCGTTGAATAAGTTTAGATTATTATATGAAGAAAGTGTGCCTTGAGTGGTTATTGGCACACTTGGTGAGTTAATTGCACGAGGGCTCTAGCCCAAGTTCAAATAAACACCAACTTTGCCAATAACCATTAAAGGCACACTTGCTCCATATAATGACCTATTTATTGCATATGTTCATCATCTAATACTTAATACTAAGCGTGTGTTATCGTTTATATTACATATTTATCATCCTATTTGTTCCTTCACTAAAATATATTACCGAACCAGCTTTCCGTACTTTTATTTTCATTCAATTGATTATGCAATTTGTGACGTATATATCTTGTATGACGTAATTTCTGTGATGAAACACACCAGTTTTAGTTTGACTCTCTGGATTTTAACGACAACAATTCGGACGTTGTGATTTATTTAACAGTAAAATATGTATTTAAAAAAATCTTCGAACGAATCCAAAACGTATGTCGGATTGAGTGTTTGTAATGTATAATTGGAAACTTCAAGAGGAATTAAAAACATCACTCCGAGCAGTCATTCGATTTTGAAAAACGTTTCAAAAAGTGTTGTTTGAAATAAGAAAAAGACAATGGGGTGGAAAAACAGAAAATGGAAGTGCATATCGTTGTAATTGTATTATTATAAGCAATGGATTAAAGATGTCATTGAGGTAAGATTGTCGTTTACTAAACTTTGATGTTATATGACTCCTGTTAAACTAAAAGCTCAAAAAGTGTCATCAATATTATGTACAGTAAGTTTTAGATGCAATCGATATTTTTTCATCATTCTTTTTTTGTGCTACGTTTAATTATCTTTTTTAATAATTATTTTTTTTGATTTGTGGCTTAATTTTATTTATCAACGTTGGAAAATACTGAATATCCGATATTGTTTTTTCTTTGTGTTTTCGTTTTTGTTTGTGCATTGACAAATTCATATTTATCAGGTTATGCTAAATTATCTCCATTATTTTCAATGACGCTCTCTAATTCTAGTAAACGATTCAATAGCGATTCCAACACCCGTTCAGACGCCATTTTGTTTTGAATAACGTAAGTTACGTCAACGCGTGCCGACAATCCGCCGTTACTGGACAACAGGTTCGAGATAACCGGAAGTTTGCAACAAAACGATTTTGGCACAGTGTGCCGATAACCGGTTATTTGCAAACTTGCTCAATACTGAGATTTTTACGAGTTATTCGCGTAAAAACGGCCAATTTTGTTACTAAATATAGAAACATAATTATGCAATAAAGCAAAGTTAACGCAGGTATCACTATTCCTGGAAAAGTCTGAACAAACTGAATAAGTATAGATAAGTATATGGAGAAAGTGTGCCATTAGTGGTTATTGGCATACTTGGTGAGTTATTTGCACGAGGGCTTTAGCACCGGTCGCCTATACGTAACGTCAACGCGTGCCGACGATCCGCCGTTACTGGACAACAGGTGCGAGATAACCGGAAGTTTGCAAATAACCGATTCTGGCACAGTGTGCCAATAACCTTTTATTTGCACACTTGGTCAATACCGAGATTTTCACGAGTTATTCGCGAAAAAATGGCAAATTTTGTTACTAAATATAGTAACATATACAATAATATGTCACTTGATATATTTCTAACCATTACATTATGTCAATTGATGATATTGCATAACGATAGCTTTAATTCGTGTCCTTCACTTACTAATTATAATTGTATTGAAGGTCATTATCAGTATTACTTCAACTTACAAGTTAGTACATATATTTTCCCTGAGTGTTACAAATGACAGCATATGATGCTCAGATAGTGTTTTTCCCAGTCCCTTTTTGCTTGGAGGTGCGCCAAGCAACTGTCTTGAAGCGTCACTTTGCCCTTGTCAAAGGCAAAAGCCGCCACGCGCCCTTATTGATAACATATTGATAACAATAATAATATTGATAAGCCTTTTACTTGGCCGACTGGTATCAGCGTATTTCCCCAAGGCAATGAAGATGCTCACGGTATTGAAGTAATCATTCGTGAATAACCCGCGTCAATATCAATCGATAATGTCATTTATGAGCCTTATGTTGGCAACCGAGTGTTCTCCTCGTTAAAATGTTTGTGTTTGCGAATAAGCGTTCAGTTTACTCGCAACTTTTAATCTTTGACAAAATTACCTTCAGAAATGGAATAAGATTCGCATGGTTTTATTTATATGTTAGTTAATCTGTGTATAATCAGATTCATATGCATAAATTGCTTTTTTTTTCATGCAGTACAGTTTTCTGAAACATCATGGAACTGAAATGGAAGCTGTCAGTTGCCTTGTTGCGCATATTCACCTTATAGTGACCCTACATTTGATTGTCAGTTCCGTGTACATATCTGTATATCTACATCAAAGCATATGTGAAACATAAAACCGATTCATTATATGCATGGTTCACAGCAATAAACTGATTTAACCTAGCATTTCAATGCGTGCGAGCAGGCTTTTAGCATTCATGGAATCCTACAAGACACGACTGCCACTATTAATTGCACATTCTTCTTCAATGGGGCATTCATTACTATTCATGTCAATCAAACGCGATCTTTGCTAAATACGATAATGCGTATACTAAACGTGTAATAATTTTAATCTGACAATCACTGTATAGTAATCCTAGATGAAGTATTATTATAACATGACTGTTAACATATTTTACAGTATTTGGTTAATAAAAGAACAGTTTAACGCTTGGCAAAAAAAGTATGTTGTAACTTCAACTATATACGATAGTTATTGGTCAAATAACTATTACTCACCAGAAATCAGTGGGGGTAACACACATTACCCAGGCATATAGAAATACTCATATTTTACACTTAAACATTTTACGTTGAACTTTTTTTAACAACTTCCCTTTGCTGTGTCACATTTAAGCAAAATCTCCAAAGGCGTGCACTATTGATTTCGTACAATACGGAAGTGATTTTTTTAAACAACATGAGGGACGCCAGCAAACTCACGAAGACGAAGTTTGATCCAGAGATAGAGCATTGATTTCCCAATCTATGGATACCTACTTTGTCTCTCTGTTACACCATAGCTGCTTAATCATATATCGAAGAAGACACTCAAACGGTGTGTTACTTATTTTAAACCAAACAACTTCTTAAGGGAGATTTCCATCCTTAAATATTTGAAATCATTTCGATAAAAACAAGAGTTATATGCTTTCCTTTGACACATTCAATACACTTTGCGTTTAAAGGGGATGTTAATTATTCATACTGTATTTTTTTTCAAAAAGTAGTATAATGGGTTAAAATTTATGCATGAAATGGCCGCGTGGTAACATGTCTCATTTTTATAAATGATCTTTTTATATGTATGAGATTTGACAGTTGTGTACCGAGACATGTTTAGCGGGCGTGGGAACATCAGTTGTAGTAACGAAATCCTTATGAATAAAATTAAAATGAAACCGTAAACAAATGAGCACTATTGATAACGGGACTTTATTGTTTAAGTGTTCTTGCTGAACTATGTTTTCAAAGGTATAAGCTCGAGTCCAACTGGAGGCGTTTATCAACACAATATTGTTTGGCATCTTATGTTGCCTGAGTTACCAATTTATTAAGACTATTTCATCTCATCACGAGTCTATCGACATATAGTTAGGCGTAGTCAAAGCTGCACGTTAACTGAAACAATGAATAACTTGAAGGTTATACGTTTTATATCAACGTTATGATGTGAATTTTATATGGCAATGCGTATTCGTACTAAAGGAAGTACGGCTATAGGCCATTAGAACACTATGACGTCAATATTCAACATCATGTATTACCAGTTCGACCACATACAGTTGCCTAAAAAACTAACACGATAACAATATTCGCGCCAAATATTGCTTTAGTTTTAACCTATTATTTCGATTTTCCCAAAAGACACGAAGTTCTGGTTCTAGCCCCAGTAAACGGACTCGATAGCGTTTAAAATAAGCCGTAGGCTTTCGATGCAATCGAGCATAAATAAATAGGTTTAACTAAATATTGCTTTAAAACAATATCTCGTTCTGACATTACCATAATCTGTATAATTTTTAAGGCGCTTCATAGTATTAGCTTGATTAACATACATATGCTATGATACTATTAAAACTATAGCTGCTTTTTCAGTGATGTACACTGTAAAGTAAAACAATTAAGGTTATTTTGGTTCTCAAAAACAGGTATGCTCCTACTTTAAGCGGGCAATATACTTTTGACATGAAAGGTGCACAGCATATGTACACGTTTCTTGATCAAAGTACAAACATTTGTAAATCAGAAACAAATAGATACAGATATTGCCTCGAGGCGTTGTACTATTGCAGTTTGTTGGCTTGTTTGGCGTTTCTAGACATTGGGATAGCTTATGTATCCCCTTTGAAAAGCTGTATACTGGAGTGTTAGTACCTCTTGATGTATTATTCTTGACTATCAGTTTACCTTAAATTATCCAAATACAATGCGTTACTACTTTGTATACATATATAGTAATATAATAATATATTTGAATAAATATATATATTGGACTGTATCATCAAATTAGATATAGACGTGTGTGTCTATTGTATGCATTTGTGTATTTTAATAAGTATGTTAATAAAACTATAATACACATTATTATTTGTATAAGAATCCTAATATTTGAGTGTTGTGTCAAATTTTGCGAGTTCTTAAGATGTGGCAAAGAATTCATAATGTTGTGCATGAGTGGATAAATAGTCAAATGCGAAATTAAAACGACGAAATCATTTTTCTTCATAAAATAAGCACTTATTCCAAAAAACGCCGACCTACACTTATAAGCAAAAAACAAACTTTAATGTTTCGTAAACTAATTATTTTCATGTCAGGTGTATGATTAAAACCGGTGCAAGTATATTAGCTTAATTAATGAAACTTACCAACACATGCAGATCCTTTCATCCCCACGTTAGTATAGTACTGTATACTTAATCATATAACTGTAACAAAGGACACGATCATTATGATCAAGGTGCAAACACAATGAGATTCCAATCCCACAATACGAACGAATTGAATAATGTGTTATTTGTATTTAAAATTGGTAGTCATCCTACTATATATATATATGCAAATAACGTTTGTCAGCATGGTGATCTTCACATGGTGATTAATGAAATAATCATTCTTATTAAGTACACATCTAACAAAGTGGTTCATTATTTATCTGAATGAATCATTTAGTTAGTCGTTGGTTGTTTGTTAGACATGTCGAACATATTCGTGTGCAACCATGTTATCTTCATGTACATTTTGTACACATCTTAATGTCCATGATTTGAAAATTTTGCAACTGAACCCATTCAATCATATATCAAGCGAGTACACGCATATTTCAACAAATCGTATGGAAGTGTCATATAATATTATACATACGGCGACAAAGGTATTACGTTTGCATTCATTAACATATCATTTGAAATTTCATGATGGGTCAAGTGCTTCTATGTTGAGTTAACGTATCTTCCATCAACTAGTACTGTTATCTCCAGTTTCGTTTCACGGATTGTGTAACAAACTGATAAAAACTTCGTATTCGTACCGTTTTTAAGCATACCCATATATATATATTTGTATGTCTAGTTACAATGAAAGATATACCACTCAAACGAACAATGTGCCATGCGAAGAAACAAGGAGATTAACAAATCAAGAATGACATGCATGTGAACTATATTAAAATGTCTAATAAATGATGTGAACATTACGTACATTCAATGAAACAATCTCACCCGATAAATTGTTGACGTGAGCTTATACGAAATTTAATACAATAAGTGTGGTCAGTGCTTGCACCTAATTTGAATACTACTTCCAAAGGGACAACATATAAAGATGGATTTAGACATTTCCTGAGAATGATACAATACGGGAAAATGTAAATGAAACGCAAGGTACATATTTCATGGTATAGATTTTGAATGTATATATTGCTGAAGTCAGAGTTATTTAGTATTTCGGGCCATATTCTGAATAATCACATATATCAGAAATGGTGTTTGTAGAAATTTGCAAATGCAAATTATTGAAGAGGCGTCCAAAAGCAAAACATATAATTCATCAGACATACAAGGGAGAGAGGTTTTACATCAGCCATGAATACATACTGAAGTTATATTAAAGTGTATGCTCTACAAGAAGGTAGCCTGAGCACACAATTAAATGCATGTGTTATCACAATGAGTCTGCGCTGACATTATAATACTTCAAACATAACATATTATTAAAAGATCACGTTATGATAGTTTTGTAGGCGCTGTTCATACTTTTAACTTAACACGCCATTGGCGTATGTATTTTCATAAATGAAAATTGTAGAAGATGATGTATTTGCACATAATAGCTCCTACGTTTGTAAACATAAATTACCTTTATGTAACAATATACTTCAACAACTATATTGTATAAAGTAAACATGTGAATTCCTTATTTCCCTTTTATCTGTTCGAGTAATTATTTAGAGGTTCCAAGCGAATTTTGAAAAATATCATACTGCGTTAAGCGTACATAATACGTTTGCTTATTATTAGTGTTGCATTTATGTCCATTTCCAATGATAGCAGTTAACTTTCTCCACTTTCTGATGTATAATACAATTAATTTATTTTAGGGAATGTAAAAGCATTTACAGATCTTATTTGACTTACAACAAAATGATTAATGTCCATTTATAACTATTGCATACATTGGTAATTTACATTATACTTTTCATACGTTTTTAAAACAGAGTTATGAAAACATATCCGACACAAACTTAATAAATTAATAAATGAACTAAATGCGTGTCATGAACAGAATGGAACAACTTTTTATTTAACCTACATAAACGCGCTATATATATCTTGTACTTAACTCGACTTTCTTCTTGTCAATCAAAACTTAAGTATGCATGTAGGCTGTAGCGCCCCGGCTTCCTTTTGATAGTAATCAATTAATCGTACATTTATATTTGTAAAAGTACTGTGAATGTGAATATATATTTGACTTGCGTTTGGGTTGTATTGCGTCTGATTTATAAGTCTGCATTTTATCATATTCTACAGTAGAGACTGTTCGATCCATACAATTCAATTAATTTTGACAAAACAGTACTCAAATTGTTAAACGACTCAATGATATCGACGTTACTTTAGTTACATATGTGTTTCACAATATTTTTACTACGACTGATAAGTTTCGTATATTTAACAAATGAATATGCAAAGGTGGTTTTGTTTTTGTTGGTTATTAAATGTCCGGACAAGCTTCCTTGAATAAATAATATCAAGGTTTCTTATGGGGGAAACACGAGGCAGTGAATACGGTCGTGTATTCATGGTACAGATATAACTGTTTGAGATGAGGTCAAAAATATGTTGTATGTTGTCCCAAATTGTTCAAAGTAATTATCGGCCCGAGATGTGTTGTAAGTGGCGACCAAAAAATATGCATCCCCGATTCACAAAACTGATCAATTGGACATCAGGAATGGGTTAAAGGCAAACTTCACATCTATATAATTATGAAATACCGTTATTCTTTTTACATACATTTCCTCCTGATAGCTGTATCAATATGTTTTCTTCGTTAAATCGATTAGTCCTTCAAGATGTTTTTTTTTTTAAATTTTGCTATTTACAATTTGATTAAAGATATTCTCAGTAAATATTTTCTTTTCAACGTCTTATAGTATGTTCTTAGCAAAGAAAATTAATCAAGAGTTCTCCATTTATCAATGGCGCATGCCATCCAGTTCTAGATTTTCGTTAAACAAGCAAATGCTCTTATCTTGACAGAACATAAGTAGCATCGTAATGGGGTTTTCGACTGCTTTCCTGATTGACAATAACAGTAACAGCAATTAACATCGGTAAAGGAACCAGCATCTTCTAAAATATGATGCAAATATCCAAGAACCGCTTCGATGTTTTAATATTCATTTCATATACTTAACAGTTATATAAGATATCACATATAGTGTGTTTTTTATGGCTATTGCTGTTGGATTAAACGAACAATATTCTTTGCGGAAAACTAACAAACAGAAGAATATAGGCAGCACTGGCCTTTGACATGTTGTGATTCAAAGCGTGACGATGTAAACTCAGGGGATTAGCATATAAACTTTATCTAAAACTGTAGCTAATATATAGTAATGCACATTATGGAATATATAATTTAAACTAATGTAAGACCGAAATAATGAAGAATGCATTTGACACCAATTGTTAGGTTCGAATTATAGTAAGGAAGGTATAGTGTGCTGAGCAATGCTTGATTGGTTCTTTTTTCAAAATGGACTGTTATTGAGATTGAGCAAAATAATGCAAATGATATATGCTGATTACAAATTAAATTAACTACATATTCTTAATAAATAACCGTTCCGGGAAATATTTTCCGCAGATAGGTTTATAGTGATCACTTTCATACTAACATAAATTGAATATACAAATTAGAAATATGACATATACATTAACGTGTGAGCCAGAATATTATCGAAATGTTATGTTTACGTATTTGACATGGTTGAGCACTTGTGGCACGCTCAAGAATTTGATGCGTAACAACATGTCGAATTTGTGTACACACCGGATTATATATCTTCGATATAGCAGAAAGTATGTGATACCAATATAAGAAAATGAGAATATAACTATGTTTTCTAACCATAGCTTAAGTAAAAATAATATTAATGTATTTCTTAGTTAAACTGATAACTAACCTCATTTAAATTTGCACAAAGTTGACAATTCGCCTCCGAATTGTAAAAAAGACGCTGTTATAACAAGAAATAAGTAGATAAAGAATGAACATTAACAATTAAAAAATGCATACAATTGTTCATATATTAATTTGATATCTAATAGCAACTTAAGGCGTATCATACGAAAAATACTACGTTGTATTCATCAGTAAACCATGTTACGTTAACCCAATTATCTCTTCCCATAGATAATGCACATAATAATCTTTGAAAGACTGCTAATTAACTACGCATAGTTAAAATCTTGATCGCAGCATAATACATACACGTTAGCATTGAAATAACAAAACTACTGGTATTTGTCAGATCATGTTTAAATCGAAAACTTTTTTTATCATCGATGCTTATTAAGAAATACTACGTGTACGTATTATTGTCAATTAATCCACGACAGAACGGTTAGATGCTTAGAGATTGAATAAGCAGTGCAAATGCTCTAAATTAGCAAGAATATACATAAGCTGATAAAAATGTCACTAATTGAATGGGCTAACCCAGCTTAAGATCAAACGTTAAGTTCCTGAGTTATTCCATATACAAAACATAAGCAGTAAATAAGCTATATGAGTCATTGTAATGTTATTTCTCATCATCACGGGAGCCCAGTTATATAGAATTATGTATGCAATCATTAAGAACAGGACAGTTATCTTTGTTTAACTGAATGTATGTAACGTTTTTAGGATACAAACACTGATGTGTTTCATTTCCTCTGCTTGATCACTAACGTGGTTGCGCTCCCGAAAAGAACGTTAAAGCATAGTCGCAATTCCAAGTTGTCTATAATTACTGGTGTACTGGCTACATCTGCTACATTTGGAATGTTAAGTCACGACTTATGAAGAAGTAGTGAACCTATCGACACAAAAACTCAGTTCAATTTGCATAAACTTGCAGTTTATACATACGTATGGACTCCTCCTAGAAAGACAAATACATCAATACAACAACAACAACTCATACCACAACAACAACAACAACTACTACTACTACTACTTCTACTACTACTACTACTATAACTACAACTATAACTACTCCTACTACTAATACAACAACAACAACAACAAAAACTGCAACTACTACTACTTATGCTACTTATACTACTACTACGACAACCACTATTACTACTACTACTACTACTACTACTATTTATACTACTACTACTACTACTACTACTATTTCTACTACTACTACTACTACTTCTACAACTACTACTACTGCTACTACTACTACTACTACTACTACTACTACTACTACTACTACTACTACTTCTACTACTTCTACTACTATCTCTACTTCTACTATCTCTACTACTTCTACTACTACTTATACTACTACTACTACTACTACTACTACTACTTATTATACTACTACTACTACTATTACTACCACTACTGCTTAAACTACTACTTCTACTACTACTGCTACTACTTCTACCACTACTACTACTACTACTACTACTACTACAACTACTACTACTACTCATACTACTTCTACTACTACCTCTACTACCTCTTCTACTACTACTCCTAGTAATACTACTCTTAAGACTACTAGTACTAGTACTACTACTACTGCTACTTCGACTACTACTACTACTTATACTACAACTACTACTTCTACTACTACGACTACTACTACTAATAATACTACTACTACTACTTATTATACTACTATTACTACTATTACTACCACTACTGCTAAAACTACTACTACTACTACTACTTCTACTACTTCTACCACTACTACTACTACTACTACTACTACTACTACTACTACTACTACTACTACTACTACTACAACTACTACTACTACTTCTACTACTACTACTACTACTACTACTACTACGTCTACTACGACGGCTACTACTACTACTACTACAACTTCTACTACTACTACTACTACTACTACTACTACAAATACTACTACTACTACTACTTCTACTTCTACTACTACTACTATTACTACTACTATTACTACTACTACTATTACTACGTCTACTACTACTACTGCTATTTCTACTACTACTTCTACTAATATTACTGCTACTACTAATACTAATACTTGTACTACTACTACTACTACTACTACTACTTCTACTGTTACTACTTCTAGTACTACTAATACTTCTAATACTACTACTATTACTTATACTACTACTTCCACACCATACACAGTTCTAGACACGACATATTATTCAAACTAGTTAGTATACATTGAAAGGTTCCTCAAAGGGGATATGTAATCCATAGGTCAACAACCTCGATGTTCAATTTTGTACGGCTTTATCATTTCGTAAATTTAAATCTTCATTGTGTGTGTGTATGTTATTGGAAGCCATAGAAATAGGAACCTAGCTTTTAATAGTATAATGTATTATGCTCTATGGCAGCAGATGTTAACTTACAATGACACGTTTTATGATATGAGCTAGACACATCATCTAATATTTCAAACATGTTACCACATGCTTTTATCTACCCTTTTTCTTTTTCGACAAAAGCTCACAACTATCCCTACGGTCAGTTGATTATGATTATTTATGGACACTACCAGGATTATATAAATATGCATACTACCTCAACTTCGTTAGTTGATAGGAAATGGAATTGGTATCTACAGAGGATGCTTCTGATTTTCTTATTTATCTTGTGCATTAAAGGGACGTTTGGAATTGGCAAATATATTATATAATCAAATGTAACTGATCGGGACCAGACTATTGATGGAGGGTTAATGTAAACCAAATATATTTGATTTAATAAACGACGCACTGTTTGCATGCAGACAAATCATTTATCAAGCACAATTCTATACGGCTTTCACGAACGTTCTATCCAAGGAGTTATACTAAGGGTAACTTTTTAGCCATTTGTCGGAGACGACATTCTTAAGATGCGTTTGTTGCCAAAGTTTTTACAATTTTTCTACAAAAGTTTTATCAGTTCTTTTAGATCGTGATGACAAAAGTTCCAACAGCAGCAATGTTGAGCTAGTATTGTCTGCACACGAGTGGGTTTTTACAGACTAATTCTTATAAACCACTTCGATGGAATAACACTTGAGAATAACAGCTTAACATATAAATAATTATTACAAACAATACAACGGCCATATCTAGGTTGTTATGTAATTGTCTTCTTATGTGTGTGTTATGATTTTTTGCCACTGCTCTTTTTATCTACTACTAGTTGTTTTTCGTAATGCAATGATTCAAATCGAACTGTTAAGGTTATGATTTGTTTTTAATTCACAAAATGATATATAAATAACTCGTTTACACAAAAACAACGGCATGTAATAATTCTCAAACTATTTAAAAATAAACGAACGTCAATAGCAATTGTTAAACGTATACATATAATATAATAGAATATGGGCAGATTTATAGCGTTTACCATGTGACTTGTATGAATATGGCTATTGTTTTTGAAATCATCAACAAAGACTATAATGAAAAGCAATAGTGCGTTTGTAAACATTGATACATTTCGACAAAAAACAACTACAAAGGTTTAAAATCATATATTTTGAAGTATGAGAATATAATATTATCATTAAGTACTGAGTCTATTATGATTTAATGAAATTTCCCCTATTGCTTTTTCTACTCATGTTTTTTTGTGAAATTCAATTAGCATCTCAACATTATATGTTAGTAGTTGAGATAATGAAGTTGATACATATCCTACTTTATTCGCATATGAATTGGATGAGACAAATATTAAGTTTAATAAATCAAAACAGAACAAAACCAATGTACACACTTCAATAACTCATTTTCTTACTCACAAAAGGTCCCTATTTTCATCCTACCAATGCGTGGTTTGTAACGTATTAAAACTAACCGCTATTGAAATCAATATGCATTTAACTATTTCATTACCGGGGGTAATATGAAAAAAACATATAAGTGAAGTAAATACCTAAATTAACAAGACTCGGGATAGTTGTTAAGACTTTTGCTATAGCTTATTTCAAAAGATAGGTTTTGTGTGCGCCGTTTCACATTTCTTTCCAGCAGCGTTTTAGCAACAAACGAATGTCATTAGCTAAATTAGATATATACAGAGAACACATATACATGTGATCTTAACGTGAGTTCCGAATATATCGTTCATACCAAGTGCCATGATTTCGTAATAATAAAAACAATAAAACGCCTTTTGTCACGTTTTTTATTAATGGATATGTGTTACATCGGGTATAAAAACAAGCACCTTTGACATAAAACTGCTCAATATCGAGAGTGTCGTTGGAAAGTAATTAAAAATGTCTCAAGCCGGTTGTTTATTGTTGTAATGATTTTTTAGTTTTTGATTTGATTTAATGTTATGGGATTCAATGGGCAAAGTGTGAGATTCCTCATCATTTTAAACATGCAATGAAATCAAAGGTACATTGTTGAACTGTGTTTTGTGACGTGTGGTTTTCCATAGTTCCGCGAATAGATAATCAGTGAACTGACTTAAATAACAGGCTTGACTGGTTTTAAATGACACTTATATTGATGCTATGCCTGTTTTAATATGTTGTTTATGTTTGTTCTCGTCACATTTTAAATTGCATCTAAACCTCTGAAGTCTATATTCGACATTACACACTCATACAAAAATGAAAATTACTATTGAGAACAGCTCAGATATGATTTATTTAAGACTCCATATTCATTACAAGAAAGATAAATGATTCTTCGTTAAGTAGACGGTTAACAAACTCAATATTTTGCAGAGACTTTGTTAAATTGAGCACACGCTGTGTTAATTGCAATTGCTTATCTCAAACGAAAATACAAAAAAAACGGAAACGCTTAAAAGAAGTATTCCTATAATTCAACGAAGTTGTAAAATATTGATGTTCGTTGCTTTTTTAGAGCAATCATCACAAATATCGTTATGAAACTACCCGATAAACAGCTCAACAGATGGACCTCTACTGGGTATATTATAGCACACGGTGGTGTTCAATACAAGTACTCAATGTTTTTCAAGATATCGAACAAAAAGTCGTTTCGCGATAATGTTGTTAATTGGCCATACTTATTCTTTGCTTTTTAGGAAGCATTTGTCTTACTCGCCCGTTGTTTACTTCAACAAAAATAGACATAAATTATTTATTTTTCTGCGATAAATAAGATATTATAATGCAGTAGAATCTCGTTTTCTTAGTATGCATTAACCTGAAATCGGTGATAAATTGATATCAAATTGTTTCTTTCGTTGCGGGGCTTTAAATCCAACCACATGTTGATTTAATATACTTCTCACACTTTGTATCAGATTAATACTACCATGAAAGTGACGTCATTTACATAAGTGCGCTTATGTTCGCATATAATATTTATTAATTTTTCCTACATAAACATTAATGCGTATTAAAACTGGACATTGCGTATGACAGCGTTGTGTCATTACAATATGAATTAATAAAACCAAGTGAGTGTATTAAACACTCCGAGCTAAATGCGCATCCAAAGGTAATGCAGCCAGCGTTTAAGTGATCGGTACCAGCACCGCCATTATGGTATCATCCACGTACTGGATCACAATTAATCAACCCGATTTAAGGAGTCTGAATATGAATCTTTAGCTGTTGCGTTTTCCTCCTGTAAACTTATTTATCTAGCACATTGATTTAACACTATTAAATGGTCGAAAATCTTATTTCTTACGAGCATGGCCTACATCATTCAATTATTAAACCAATCACCAGTTGCATTTCAATGAACCAACACGTACAAACCGCCATTATTGAATGCCATTTATATTGTGTGTTTGCATTGTGTGTATTCGTCTATAAAGTGGTGTTGATCAAACAGTCCATTAGTAATATAAAGTGCAACACGTTTTGAATGTGATGCATGCACGCTTGTAGAAATTTCATAAACATTCTATGAATAAGCAATTGAAGAAAGAGTGATGTCCACACCTCAAGAGTTTATGATGAAATAAATTTATGTGGCTATTATACAACATATACAAGCCATAGCTCCCGTGAGATTATATCATCTTAAATCGAATATACAAATACATAGTTGGTGAATGTACAAAAACATGTAATAAGTACACTTTCGTTGTCATTTACTACTCAAAAAACACATCTAAACTAGTGGTATCGTTGACATATCCCGGCATACCGGTTTGATACAGAAATAGCGCCTGAAAAATGAATTCACACTTTGGCTATTGCTCGCAAAGAAGACATGTGATTATTGTGCGCGGAAACCAGATTTGAGTTAAACATTTGTGCCAAGTTATTGTGATATCCATTAATGCATGAAAACGTTTAAGAGTTGACACAGCCTTATTTATAAATAAATGTACTGAATCCATACCTTAGACCTCCTTGTTCGGCTTTGATCTTGCACACGACGTACTTTCTCATAGATGTGAACATTCGTGCCAACAAACTTGTTTTTTACGAATTGGGTAGTTACACACCGCGCAAGTTTCAGACCTACATGCGTTCCAACAAGGACTTAAATATTCCAATACAGCACCTACCTACCTACTGGTTTGTTTAGGGAGATAATTGAAGTTTACTGGGGTTCAATGGACTTTAAATCGTGATATAGGGTATGTGTTACATTTATCGTGTTTGTGGATCTTAGTTATCTTGTATCTTATTGTTTTACTTTATTTGTGTGCTGAAATGTTTTGTCATGTTATTTTCAAACAAATGTTTATCTTAGTATTTATCATCAGTAAAATAGTTTTTTTTTTATATATTGTGACCTTGTATGCATATACGAGTGCTCTTCAATAACGTGGTCGTGCAAAAACGTACAAATCATTTTGATAAAAGTGTAACGACCTTTTATCAATATTTTACAAGATAAAGTATTTGGTTTGTTCTTAAATTATCCTCAACAATTGTTTAAATGGCTCATTCACGGTATGCCAAGGCAATTAAAGTTGCCTACAACTTAATAAGTTTAAAGTAAATTTGTAAAGGTATCAGTTCGTAATCAACTAGTGTATGACAGTTCAACTTATACGTAGTGTATGTTGTTGCCAATTTCACCAGTTTCGACATTTCTATCCATATTTTATACAACGCGTTAAACTATAGTATCTTATACCACGCAATTATACGTGGCCGTCATACCAACGCTTTAATATCCCGAGAATACAAAGTGTGTTGTCAATGTTTCAGGACATTACATCTATCCGGCTTTTTATCTTTCAGTTTTGCTACTTTACGTGTTTTACTGTTTTGCTTTAATGGATTGTACTGTATTAAACATCTTTCTAGCATTTTAGAACCAACAACTTATTTTTGCTTAATCGATGTGGTTGTAAAAAACATCGTATAAATTCAAACAATGTCGCTTTATTCTGTTGTTTTAGTGGTAGTCACGGCTCGTGTTTAAATCAAAATATTTATCTCTAAATGTGATACACATTCCTTACAAAAAATACAATCACATTATCAGAAGTATGGTCCTGTTTGTACTGAGGTTAAAGTTTGTTTGCAATTACCACACCTCTCTATGTCCACTACAGATTATTAACATACACGTAACATATGTGTTCGGTGTCTTCACAAACAAGACATTTCCACTGTGACGATCCTTTCAGCATGGTTTATGCCTCCTTTTGTACTTATAATATCAGCTGTGACCGTTTACACACAGTTGGCCGTAGGCGTTTTGCACTGTTCAATGTACCACATTTAAACTTGCAGTCATTGTTCATTGGGTCATAATGTATTTCATGTGCAATTTTATCATGTCATGTTAAATATAAGCTGACTTTATTCCCTTTTTCTTGGCATTTTTTTTTCAGGATACCAGTCTGTTTGTCCAGAAGGAAATGTAACATTGGCAGGCGATTAGAGTTTGGCCAATTCAAGCACACCATTTAGAGGACAGCATGTACCATTGTCATTCATTGATGCGGAGGTGTTTTCGTATGTTATAGATTCAAACTCCGTTTCATCTGCTACAGGTTGAACTTAACACAACCATATTTATTGTATGCATGTACATAACGCTTTTGAATTAAATATTCAATTTATTACTAGCCTACTGTTGCTCCATTGAATGGGACTATATATTGGTTTTCCCTGCATCCTTTGGTCAATCTGCACGGACTCGAAATTTAGGTAATTTAAATATGATATAAGAAACATTGTGATTATTGCCTTTTGTCACTCGTGCGTCATGAATTGTGCATCAGTCGTGGTCAATATTTACCGTGTTGCCACTCTAGAGACCACATTTTTTGTCCCATGTTAAAGGGAGACTGTACGATTTTCGTATGTGTTAAATTGTAATACATTGATAAAAATATGTTACAATAACACAAAATAGACAAGAAAAAGTATTCATTGAAGACGAATTTCAAAAAAATGCAGCAAAGACAAGTTAGCGCTGGTTACAGCCGATGCCGACACTTTTACTCGTATTTGCTAGGAAACAAAATTGTGTCTTTGTGTCGCATGAACGAATCTGCTCTAAAACTAAATTTAGATTCACCGTGTAAATGCATGATATATATGCTGGCGAATTCGGCTGGAAGCCTTTTTCGATTTCGGAATCAAACATCCTGCTTATTTAGCATTTTTCGACACATGTTCTTCTTAACTTTTATTTTAATTTATATTGAAATATATGTAATACAAGTTTTTTACACACTTTATATAAATTCATAACTATTTGACAAAATCGTACAGTCTCCCTTAATATGTCCGGTCTGCTCGTAAGAGCTTGCAGTAAATCGCGCCTGTCATAATTGCCCGATGTCGAAAATGAGTTGCAAACTTTAAACTAGTATTCAATGATAAAACATGCTTTCCACACACAGCATACACCAAAGGGCACGTCTGACGCAACATTTACATAACTTTCAATAAAGTAGCTTTTTTTTCAGAACACATTGATCCTCGTGTTCATAAATGAAATTAATTCCTCAGCCATTCCCACGTTCATTTCATGGCAACCATCTAAAACGATTGATATTACTGTCAGCATTATATTACCATTAGTCTAAATTCAAATTAAGAAGCACAATATTTGTTGTAAAACACGATAAGATGTTTTACCGACTAGACTTAAATATTTGATTTAACGAAATGATTACTTACGTAATCCCACACACAAAGCTTAAGCAACATAAAAATTACTTTGTTTCGTTATAATAAAAACGTCTTTCTATTTGATAAACTGAGAAATAGTTGAAAGTCCTAACGTAGAGCCTGTTACAAATATACATCATTTCGTGCTTTTTTATTATTATTTTCTAGTGTTATGAAATATTTTATATTATCAGTCATAATCCCATATGACTGATAAACCCATATATTTGTTCTACAACAGTTTAAATATACTAGAACATGTGACTTACACATAACTCGGATAGATTAAACAAAATACTTTTTCTAAACTCTAAACTAACAACTATACATATATTATCATAAGAAAAGAGTATTTAGACAAGCAAAACGTTATTTTGAATGAAGAATAAAAAACACATTTTCAAAAGAAAATGCATTTAATTTTAATTTAATTTTAAATTTAGGAAACAATAAACACTTTCCAGTCGGGATGCTTTTTAAGAGAGAACAAACAAGCAAACTTAGTTCACACTATTTACATCAATATCGATGTATTGAAACACATCTATGAATACAAACGAATATTCGAATTATAAACAATCTGACCAATACTTTAGAGCAGCATGAGAACATTAATAATAAGGGGGAATTCATATAGTATTTGCTACAACATAGCACATTAGTAACTCAATACCATACTAATTATAATAATATAACGCATGTCAAGCATACATAAAACTTTCAGTGGACATGAGTATATATTATATGTAGGTTTTAATCTGCAGAAATTACACACCAAGGGCAGACTGGGTTATAGCCATGATATTCATATATTATTCAAAAGAAAACAATAACGACCATTAAATGACAAGGAGACATGTACGTCTTGGCATTACAAATTGCGTTCTATATTGAATCATTGGTTTAATTTTAGTTGAACAGTTTGTTGGGTAACGAAGTATGTATCCTTTTTTATAGAGCCCATTCGGTATAATTCTAACATGTATGGACTGAACGAATTGTTTAAATAGTTTCCGTCTTTGAAAGTTGCCTTTATTTGCTTTTAAAGAAATTGAGTGTACCACACAAACATAATTGTGTTACATTCGATATCGCTTGAGTTATACAATAATAAATAGTGACGTTCAGGTGCACCTTACATTTTGAATATTTTTTTGACTGATTTCGAATTCTTGGCGCAACAACAATATCCAGTGTATCCTCTAGAACTGGCTAAAATCGTATACAAGCATTATTAACCAATGCAAAGCTGTTCTGATATTTTCAAGCACATTGACAAGCCCACATTACGCTAAAAATCTGGTAACTAGTGTTAACACAGTACTGAAATTTTGTAATACGATTATCAACAGACGCATAAGGTCGATACTTGCCTGAATAGTGTGTACTTGTATAAGCTAAATCATTTTAATTTCCTGTCTGTTTTCACTTTAAAACACATTGAGGCAAAACTTTCGGAATTGAGCATTGCAGAACGAATATATGATTGGATTAATCGCACATGAAAGCAGGTAAGATTTCAAGCAAACTTGGTNGCATTCGGTCGACAAAAAAATGGCAGCAAAACACAGACATGTAGTGAGAAAGTCGAAGTTAATTGAATAATAAAGTTATAAGCCGAACAAGAGATCAGTAAGTTGTGTAATCACCTTGCTTTTAATGTCTTTTAACGAATCCAGTTGCATTAGTTCGGCAACTGCATGGAAACATGTGCGTTCTCGATGAAAACGTGTTCCACAATCTTTCAGCAATAGGCATATAGTGCGTTTCATAATAACGTGGAGCACTCGAGGTAGCGATGTTAACACTTCAAGGAGTATAGTATACTCTTTGATCAAGTTTATGTGTTAAAAAACAAAATTATGTTGCATACTCGGACGTTTTGATTCCGAAGCGCTTTCTGCGTATATATGCTCTTAGCATTATTTGATACTGCACCAGGTCATATTTGTGTACAATTTATTTAAATAATATTTAAAAAATAAAATCAACAATTAATAAAATAATTGTATTTGAATAGTATAGCATAAATAATAAAATCAGTAATATCAAAATATATTAAAAACTTGATAATAATAATAATAATAATAATAATAATAATAATAATATTATTATTATTATTATTATTATTATGTTTGTTATTACATATATGTGTTGCCATAATCGTGTTATGTTTCTTCGGAAATAACGCAATATTAGCTTATATTAGTGATTTACATATTTGTTGCACTGACTGTAAATCACTACCCTTAAACTAATACGCTCAGAAACAGAATAGATCACGGTTTTGTTGACTGTTATTAATGCAACACATACAAAGCTTCCGTATTAAAACAAATACATATAGTTTAGTGGATTTACTTGACCACACACAGGCATGTTGATTTGTTGGCACCAAAACCATTTTTCAAAATAAAATCACATCAAAACTTGAACCTTATCAAATATAAATTTAACCCAATGTTCATCCTTCATATGTTATGTACACGAGAACTGTTTCATAATCAAAAGCAATTCAAATGTATAACATAAGTATTAATATTTTTAACCATTCACAACACAAAATAGATTCAAGTGATTTGATGATTTTAATTTGACTCGAAAACCCTTTTCTTAGCAATACTGAATAGATGTGTATGCAATATTAACATATTGAGGTAACAAAGGGAACTTCTTTAATATTAATTGAATATTAAATATAAATACAAATATGACTTACATGAATCCAACATTTTATGCAAGCGTATGAATGCTCCTTTCGTGTAAAAATCCAAGAAAGAGAGGCCGCCCTTAACGTTTTCAATAATTATGAATAACTGACGTGTATTATTACATATTAATTTAGATAAATCAGCATTCATGCTGAATCATATCATACTGAAAAGCTGATTTCGTTAATAATAAGTAGCATATTATAAATACTCTATCGTGTGGTTCCCGTACATTTTGCAAACGTTTTGTTTCATTTGGAAGGGGTAAATAATCTGTTTAAACACATGTTTTGTGTACATGTAAACCAAGATTCCCGCACGTAGAGGTTATACACAGTTGTTCGACAATTTATATAACTGTTTTTATTTCTAAATAATATTACATGATTTGACAAAAATTGCTTGAGCGACCTCTCTAGCGGAGTATTACTATAATTTGCAGCTTTAAAGAGTATCACTACTAAATTCGTGATATATCCACACTTTTGATTTCAATATGCATTCGGAAAACATCATTAAAACTGGACTTAAAATGTGCAAACGTTTGTATAAAACGGTTGTTTTATTCATATGTCTCTAGATTATAAACGCTCATTAAAATATGTATTTTTATAATAATAATAATAAGATATGGCCCCAAGGCATGAGTGGGAGAAAGTCAGTAGTAGAGGTACAAATCGTTATGGATTCAATGTACATGAGGAACCGTTAAAGGCGTGGGCACTAGCTAATTGGACTTAACTGTGAAATATCTTACTGATAAGGTAAGCGGAACGAAAGCTTGAAGACGAACTCGAGCAGTTGGATATTTTATTGATAAGCCGGCATATTTATCTAAAGCGGGCTACTGCACAATATGAGGTATACCTGGCTGCTGTTGGCTATGCGAAAACAACTGCAATTTAATATTAAGCTTTATGCATGGGCGAGTTATGTTATTAAAAAATATGAACATTATACCACAAACAATATAGTATTTGGACCATACTTCGTTTTTAATAGAAAAATAAATTCTTTTGAAAAGGTTGTGTTTTTAGTTATTTCTGTTTTCTTTTCACTGTAAAACTAAAACAACATGAAGACTGAATATTTTATTCTATTCAAACAATCGTATCCATGTACCATGTTCATAACGTTAACAATATGTTAAGTTCATGATGTAAACTTTATAGAATTGACAAATTAACTACCCTTTTTCCAAATATAGAAATACACGATGTTATTATATAATCTAATTTGAAGAAAAGCTATTCACGTATTTCACGAACATTTCAATTAAAGAATGGCAAATATATTAAAACTTCATCTGTCATTGAAATAAGACTACATTTTTAACTTCTTTTGTTAGTTAAATTGACTTATTCATGTCAAAAGTTAAGACAGACCCACGTACTAGTGGAAATCAATTTCCCCCCACTCTCTTCCCTAATGAAAGTATGGCCATAACAATTGCGAGGACATCATACAAACATATGAAGTGTATTGATTAAACTATTATTAACAAGTCCATGCACAGGTCTAGCTCTACGTGCTATGTATTTACAAGTTAGTAATGTAAGTCATTGTAATAAACACCAGGGTATACACAGTTCTTTAATTCTTTATTACATGGTGATAAATGTATATGTAATAAGTGTTTATTGCACATTAATTACTATTCGTTACCATTTATTGTCATGGTTCTTGTGTTGGTCTCAAAAAGTAACGCTATTATTGTGTATCTGATATTGGGGTTACACTTTTTCAATACGATTTTACCTTAAATCAATTGGTTAATCATTTGTGTTAACATATTTCAATGTACCAGAAATGGATAAAAAAAACTAAACATTAATAGAACTAGAGTACCTTTTTATTATTTATACATGTTTTGCCATTCGAAAATAAAAACATCATATGTGTTATTTTATTCACAATAATGTTAATCTTGCTGATGTCCCTGTTAAACCCATATATTCGTTCTAAAACAGTTTAAATATACTAGAACATGTGACTTAAACATAACTCGGATATATTAAACAAAATACTATTTCTAAACTCTAAACTAACAACTATACATATATTATCATATTATTAGACAAGCAAAACGTTATTTTGAATGAAGAATAAAGAACACATTTTCAAAAGAAAATGAATTTAATTTTAATTTAATTTTAAATTTAAGAAACAATAAACACTTTCCAGTCAGGATGCTTTTTAAGAGAGCACAAACAAGCAAACTTAGTTCACACTATTAACATCAATATCGATGTATTGACACACGTATACACATCTATGAATACAAACGAATATTCGAATTATAAACAATCTGACGAATAATTTAGAGCAGCATGAGAACATTAATTATAAGGGGGAATTCATATATTATTTGCTACAACATAGCAAATTAGTAACTCAATACCATACTAATTATAATAATATAACGCATGTCAAGCATACATTAATCTTTCAGTGAACATGAGTATATATTATATGTAGGTTTTAATCTGCAGAACTTACACACCAAGGGCAGACTGGGTTATAGCCATGATATTCATATATTATTCAAAAGAAAACAATAACGACCATTAAATGACAAGAAGACATGTACGTCTTGGCATTACAAATTGCGTTCCATATTGAATCATTGGTTTAATTTTAGTTGAACAGTTTGTTGGGTAACGAAGAATGTATTCTTTTTTATAGTGTCCATTCGGTATAATTCTAACATGTATGGACTGAACGAATTGTTTAAATAGTTTCCGTCTTTGTAAGTTGCCTGTATTTGCTTTTAAAGAAATTGAGTGTACCACACACACATAATTGTGTTACATTCGATATCGCTTGAGTTATACAATAATAAATAGTGACGTTCAGGTGCACCTTACATTTTGAATATTTTCTTGACTGATTTTGAATTCTTGGCGCAACACAAATATCCAGTGTATCCTCTAGAACTGGCTAAAAGCGTATAGAAGCATTCTTAACCAATGCAAAGCTGTTTTGATATTTTCAAGCACATGTTGCTTCAATTTGTTTATAACTTTCAGTTTATAAACGTAAGAAGTATTTATTATTAACATATACGAATGGTACAATACATCGACAAGCCCACATTACGCTAAACATCTGGTAACTAGTGTTAACACAGTAACGAAATTTTGTAATACGATTATCAACAGACGCATAAGGTCGATACTTGTCCGAATAGTGTGCACTTTTATAAGCTAAATCATTTTAATTTCCTGTCTGTTTTTATTTTTAAACACATTGAGGCAAAACTGTCGGAATTGGGCATTGAAGAACGAATATATGATTGGATTAATCGCACATGAAAGCAGGTAAGATCTCAAGCAAACTTGGTAGAACGCATAGCCGGCACCATGAAGCGTCATCAAAAACGTACTGTCGGTTTGACGTAGTACGGCTATAACCAATATCAAGGATAATGTTAAAAGCAAAATGGTTTTAAACTTAGAAGCGTATTTGATTCGACAGATGTTGTGTACACATATTAGGACAAATTAGTATTTTTTAAACGTGTTAACAACTTAATGAGTACACACGCTAATAGGCAAACTTATATACTTATACACTTAAATAGGAGTCTTGCACACATCTTAAGGTAAAAAATGTACATTATAAATGGTATATACATACAACATTCATGTATATCAACAAAATATATTTCGCGATACTAAATAAAAAAGACCACCGTGATTCTATTTGTTCTGGTATTCATCATGTTCCAGATTATAACTCCTTTTACGCTCGTTTTAAGCTTAATAGATGTTAGAGGGAGACTGTACGATTTTGTCAAATATTCGTGAATTTATATAAAATGTGTACAAAACTTGTTATACATATATTTCAATATAAATTAAAATAAAAGTTGAGAAGAAAATGTGTCGAAATATGCGAAATAAGCCAGATATTTAGTTCTGAAATCAAAAAAGGCTTCCAGCCAAATTCGCCAGCATATATATCATGCATGTACAATGTGAATCTAAATTTAGTTTTAGTGCAGATTCGTTCATACGACACAAAGACACAATTTTGTTTCTTAGCAAATACGAGTAAAAGTGTCGGCATCGGCTTTAACCAGCGCTGACTTGTCTTTGCTGCTTTTTATGAAATTCGTCTTCAATGTATAATTTTTCTTGCCTATTTTGTGTTATTGTAACATATTTGTATCAATATATTACAATTTAACACATATGAAAATCGAACAGTCTCCCTTTAAAGCAAACACACTACATTATAATACACGTAATACAAGTTACCCACGCATAGACCCGTATCTCAAAGTATTAAAATCATGAAAACCATGTTATCTATGTGCATACAATAATAACATTACTGCAGCAACACTCAGAGAGACACAACTAATAGCAATATTTACTGAACACTTAATACTCGCCTACGTCTAAACGTGTCAAAACAAAACGCTCTAAATTGAGCATTACAGAAGGAATAAATAATCGGATTAATTTCGCATGACAGCAGGTACGATCTTATACAAAGGTGATACATTGCAAACCCGAAGTCATTTAGTTCTACTATAAAACTACTTCCCGTCTGTCGCATCACAGCAATTACTGAGAATGGCAGAAAGCTGACAATATATCCTAGTGTTATAAGAAACAACACAAGAGTTGAGCGCCCTATTCGCATCTTCATACTCATGCAATACGAGTCATTCGACATATTTGAAGAGTCTCTTACGCAACCATTACGTTTGCTAAACTTCCTCTGGTTGCTCGTCTTACACCTCTTATCAGATGCATCCGATGTTGGCATCGGTTCCGTGGTCAATAGTGTTATATTAACACTTGCATTGACTGAACTGTCAATAGCCGATGTAGATAGTTCTGATTTTGAATCCACTGGTAACATTAACAGTGCAATGCAGTTAGTTTGGGATGGATCCGTTGAAGTTGCTATCAAATTGTTTTGATGTTTTTCTAGTTCCGCCGAATTTGAGTCTTGCAACAATGTTTCGTCTTTGGCTATTGAACTTTGCGCTTGTTGAATACAACTTCTCACCCGTTCATTCTCAGATTTTCGTCTCATTCTCATTTTTCTATGTTTACAAACTTGAAGTCCAACCAAATAATAAAGGATCGAAAGCACAAAAAAACACAACCATTGTACTTATACTATGGAATGCAAAGTAAAGCTTTGGATATATTGAGTTATCATATTGATTTTCAAGAAGACATGACTTTCCTTCGATGCCGTTTATATTTATTGTCCGTGTGCCGTAAAACAGAAGTGACGGCCAAGAGTATACTCCCAAATCCACTATTATACTGCCAAAACAAATATATTTTGAAGCTGTCGCATTAAAATGTGGCCCGTGGGGACGACATATTCTTCGGAATCTGTCAACGGCTATGGCGACCAGAATTGCGGCAGATGAACTGTTCATTGTGAAAGTAGAAAATCGTGACATTTTACAAAGCCATGGTATGTCGATCACAACCGTGTAACGCATTATATATATTTCCATTGGTAACGTTGTTGCACAGTTTATTAAATCCAACGACGTTAAAAACAGAATGAACATTCTCGACGTACTTTTGCGCCATTTATAGAAGTAAACGTACAACACTAAAACGTTCCCAGGTGTCCCGACGACCATTAGTGCGATAGTATACAAAAAAGCCGGAAGTTTTATACGAAATTGAGCCATGTTTAGATCATCCAATACATCCGTTTGAACTGTAAAATTAGACGAGTATCCTAACGTGAAATTTACCATGGTATAACCGAGTAATTCATGAATCTGTTCTTCCATCTTTAAGTGTGTGATTTATTATACAACTTTCTTCACTCATTCAGATTCAACACTTGTGTATTATCATTAATTGTGGAAGCATATTTCGCCTTAAAGAAACAGGACATTTATAAATGAATAACGTGTAATAAAATTATCTTCTTTCATTTGCTCGCAATACTCAAGTCATGGACAGTCCCTCTTAGTTGTTGTCTTTAACTGCTTTATTCCAAAATAGACCAACAACTATTAATATATCTAAACACTTATATATGTCTCTATAATGGTGAGAGATGTTGAATTATTGATTTTGGGTTTTCGCATCTAACCTTTGCAGTGTATACAATGTCTATCAACCAATCATACTTATAAGTCTTCACACACGCTGGTTTAATCCAATCCTTGATTTATTTCCTGATTAAGTATTTTCTTGTTGTCGTCCTCAACGGAGCGATCCTGAAACGAGTACAAACACAAATATTAAGTACAAAGTACAAAGATTACATCAAAATAAGTATTTTGATCGCCATGAATATAACTATTCGTTCCTTAGACAGGACTAAAATGTTAAATGTTTATATAATTGTATACACTTGTGAATGTTTTTGTTTGTTTGCGACCTGGTTTTTGATTCAGTTTTGTTCGTTGTTAACATGTTTTATTATAGCGTATACAATTATGTTATTGCTTAAGTCTAGTTCGGGTATTATGCGAAGCAAAAACCGTTCTGTTTAAACGTTCTGATCATTTCCCAAATATTTCTATAAATATGCAAGTCCTAACATTACTTTATTACATATTGTAATGATTTTAAGAATGTAATAGTTTAAAATAAACGTATATCGAAATACAAGAATGTAATTTTATTTAAGGTCAATGTCAAAACTGGCACATAACACACATTACATTTACATTTATACAAATACATATAATGTTATAGGGTTCTTAAAAAGGACCTAAATACAAACGACGTTGTGTAATTGTTTACTTGTTTTCTCAATGCGGATTTTTGTTCCTACTTTATTTGGTAAATTATGAAAATCTGACGAATAATTATGAACCAATGCATGCATACTACAGTAATATCGTTGTATTTGTATTGTATCGTTATTCGTGTTATTGTATTTACTTAACAATTGTGTAAACCCTTTTAGTTTCTAACTAGTTATATCTCATGTTTCAGGAATGTTCTTTTTGTTTCTTAGTTAAGATTTGTAATTTTAGAATATGAGACAAAACATACGTGAGCGCACTTAGAACAATTCATTGGTTTGCTGCCAATATCAAACTATATCGAACGTATGCGAAAATATTTGTGTCGTTTTATATAAATGTCATTATAATTAATTATTTTGTAGTGGATGTCCAGTTAGCGCTTATAACTTAGGCGACCCTTGTTTAAAATCATCGCTCCCGGCGGCATATTAGTTTGCTTGGTGTCACCATATCGGACAGGTCCGGTTACTCAAAGTTCCCTAAACAGCGCAAGACCACGCCAAAATAAAACATATTCAGTGAGACCTAATCGATCTAGAATTTGCAGCTCTAATTCAAAATTCGTCTTAACATTCGAAAGTCTATTGAGTTAATTACGTAGGAGTGCTGGGACTCCGGGTCCACGAATAATGCAGACGGAGGCGCTGAATGCCCTCATAAACTTTGCAATACAAACACATATTATGTTTTAAACAATATCAGTAGGTTATTCAAAAATGCAATTCAGTTTTCTTCTCTATGAGATTCAAAATAAGTTTGCACTCATTCAAAAGTTTAATAAAACAATAGACAAATCAAAATATGAACACAATAAGTAAAGTTATATGTATCTATTGTTCCGGGTTTCTCTCTAAAATACAAACCTTATATTTGCCATCCAGAATCATCCGCTGTCGCGATTTCAACACTTCACAAAACGTACAATCCAATGTAAAATTTCCGAAATATCCCCCTGGAAATACGATACTTTCAAGTTTAAAATGCCGTGATATTTAAATAATATAAAACCAATAGCTTACATAATCACATAAGTCCATTTACATGTCATTGCAACTTAGCGCGGTTTGTTCGTTTCCCGATAACACCACCTCTCTTTATACTGTCGTCTGTATGTTTTCAATATAAGATTCGCGCCATTGCATATTGCAACTGTGGCTTACCGCTGTTAATAAAGCGAAGACGTCGATAGAAAACAGATCGTTGGTTCATCATATTGATAACGCATGCATATGCAATGTTATTTTTTTTTACGACGATGTAATATTGGTAAATCGATCATTTACATTGAGTTAAACACTGTAATAATGACACGGTACACACTTAATTGCTAAGTTGATACAAAAAACAATACCAGTTAGTCAACAAACCAAACTAGAATGCAGTTTGTTTAATATATAGTTTAAATAATATATACGATACCAATGACACACACATAAATGTAATTATACGCCGTTTATGCTGTTTCTGATAATGAACAAACGATACACTAAGTGTACTTTGTTATTAGATTAGTATTCAAACGTTATGTGATGCACAGTTGACGTTTGAATAATATATATTGTCAATTGAAGTTAGGATGTTTTCGTTTTAACTATAACATGAAGGCCAAGTAATTTAAACTGCTTGTGTTTTAAATATATGTAACATATGTATTTTTCAATAGTTGTTTTAGATCAAACGTTGAAGCACGTGCATTGTATTAAATAATTTCTTGGAATGTTCGTACAAATTTCAAAATAATATTCGGCGCATTATTTGTTACAGAATATTCCATACTTAATTTCCGCCTATAGAAAACGCGTCGCGCCGCGTGTGGTCGCAAATTCTGCATATTTCTTATAATGAAGTTCTTTGGACAAGGCAGACTAAACGCATGTATCTCTATTCCTGGAACATTCTGTTCAAACTGATTATTATTTAAAATTTAACCTATTGTGTTACTAACTGATAAAAACAGTTTTTTTTTTTTTTTAAGCACACCTATATCAGCAGCCCAAATACATTTACATGTGGATGTCCAGTTATAATGGAAGGTATACCACTCAAACAAATAATGTGTCATGCGAAAAAACAAGGAGATTAACAAATCAAGAATGCCATGCATGTGCACTAGATTATGTAAATTTACTGACGCAGTTTAACCCGATATAATGTTTACATGATTTTATACGAAATGTAATACGGTTGGTGCGGTCAGTGAATAAAGATAATTTGAATACTACTTCAAAAGGGACACCACATATGAGGAATAATTATGTATGAAGACATTTCCGGAGAATTATACAATACGAGACAATGTTAATGACACGCAATATAGTCTATTGAATTTACATATTCCATGGTATATATTGTGAATGTGTATATAGCTGAACTCAGAGTTATTGCCATATTATGAATATCATAAATGATGTTATTAGAAATTTGGTAATGCAAATTCGTGAAGAGGCATTCAATAGCAAAAATAGTTAGTATATAACATGATGCATTTAAGGTTTTCAATCAGCCATTAACACATACTAATGGTATACTATCTTTATGTTCAGAAATAAGAAAGTATGGGCACACATTTAAATACATGTTTTATTACAATGAGCCTTGCGTTGACATTAAAATACTGCAAACATAAAATAGTTTTTAAAGACCATGTAATATGACCCTTTTTTAGACGAATGGTCATACCTTTAACGTATGACGCAATTGGTGTATGTATTTTCATAAATGGAAATTTAAGAGAATGATGCATGTTTAATACAATATCTCCTTCGTGTGTATGTATACACATATATTTGTTTTTAGCAATATACTTCAACAACTATATTGAATAAAGTAAACAGGTCAATGCTTTATTTTACTTCCATCTGTTCGATTAACTATGTATCAGTCACAAGGGAATTTTAAGTCTTATTTGACTTACAACACATTTGATAATGTCCATTTATAACTATTGCAAACATTTGGTAATTTCAATTTACATTATAATTTACATAATGTTTTTAAAACACAGTTATCGATACATTTCCGACACAAACAGTTGAATTTAATATATTTACGAACACTTTCATTAAATGCGTGTCATGAACAGAACCAGTTTATTTAACCTACATAAACGCATGTAAACGCAAAGGTTTATTTGTGTTTTTTCCGGGGGGGGAGACATGAGGTAGTCTTATACGGTCGTGTATTCATGATACAGATATAACTGTTTGAGATGAGGTCAAATTAATGATGAGTTGTTCCAAAGTGTTCAAACAATTTTCTGCCCGATATGTTTTGTAAGTGGCGACCGAACAATATACATCCCAGAGTCACGAAACTGATCAATTGGCCATCAGGCATGGGTTAAAGGCAAACCTCACATCTCAATATTCATGACAATACCGTTTGTCTTTATACAGGCATTTCCTACTTATATCTGTATTTGTATGTTTTCTTCGTTAATTCGGTCATTCCTGCTAGATGGTTAAGTTTTTTATTTTGCTTCTTACCATTTAATGAATATTCTCAGTTAACATTTTCTTTTCAACTTATTATAGTTTTGTCCAAGCAAATAACATTAATCAAGTGTTTTCCATTTATCTACGGCGCATGCCATCCAGTTATAGGTTTTCGTTAAACAAGCAAAAGCTCTTATCTTGACAGAACATAGGTAGAATCGTAATGGGGTTTTTGACTGCTTTCTTGATTGACGGTAACATTAACAGCAGTATGCAGCGGTAAAAGAAGCAGCATCTTATAAAATATGACGCAAATAGCCAGGTACCGCTTCGATGATTTAAATTTTATTGTATATATTAAACAGTTATATAAGAAGCACGTATTGTATGTTTTAGGTTTATTTTTTGTGGGATTCAACCAACACTATTTTTTGCGGAAAAACAGACAACTATGGGCAGCACGAACGGAGGGCAAACGTATGCCCCAATGTGATACGGGATATATTACGAACAGTTTGTTGACAATTCGTCAATTTAAACCGGTGCATATGGAAATAGTTTATAGATGAATAATATCAAAAAATGCTTAATATAAGTGCAGCATCAAGTTTAAATAATTACATTTCAGAACTTGTTTATAATCTTAAGAACATGATGTGTACATGCTTCGTATGTATATAAAGTCTGAAAGTATGTACACTATTGTAGTTCCTCAACTATACTATAAAACCCACTCTGACACACATTCATATTTCTGTATTCGAAGTGATCAGTACAAATCATTATGCATTTCGAAAGGTATTCTACTACTACAACTACTACTACATGCACAGTTCTCGAAACGACATGTTATTCAAAACAGTTCTTATATCTTGGATGCAATAAACTCAAACAACACTACTACGCATTCGCTTAATTGTATCGTGCTTCGTTAACTGCTGTCAGTAATATTAGTAGCCCACGCGATAACATCAAACACAACATATTAAATGAACTAGTCGGATGATGTTACATGCGTTCTTAAAGGCCGACAACACATAAATCATTGTTTATCTACCAAATTAATAACACACAACTATTCTGAGGTACCTTTCACATAGTGCACTGTAAATTTAGCTAGTATATTTGCAATAGATTTGTATTTTTTTAGACGCTAACTACATTTTGAAACTATTTCCGTAATGATTCTCGACTAATAAAGATCAAAGGCTATCTCCCTGCTTTTTGAATTCCTTATGACTTCAAACACCACCTTTCCCAACATTCATCTTATGTGCCAATCATTTCATGAGGTGAAGTCAGAAACGTCGGAATAAGTAAGTCCATTCTGATATGCTTCATTCTGACATTACATAATTATTGAAAGCAAAATAACATATAATACCAACTCAATAGTTCTGTATTCGTTGTTTAATCTCAACATTGTAAACACCAAGATTAGAAATTAGAAAAAAAGGGTGTTGACGTAAATTATTGCATGCATACGTAATAAGATCAAAACAGAAAAACAAACAGTGCGTGTCTTAGATTGTTTGAAGCGTCTAATAGGTCCACATAATCTTCATACGCCAAGGAAATGTCTATTCCAATCTGAATTGATCTGGACAATATTAGGTCGAGATGATCTAAAGTCAACATCTAGTTGATGTACTTCACGCCATAGTATAATTAAAAGCCAAGCAAATACAGCGTAGGGGTATATCATTGTGTCACGATAGATGTTTGTTCCGACATGTATATTGCAGGATCATCCAATAGAATGGAAGCAACGCAAAACCATAACGCACGTGCATTCAATACAGCTAGCTTTTGGTTACACGCTTTAATACTGTTTGACTCACTACATTTATAAATATAACTGCATACATAGATTATTGAGCTCATTGGATGAATAAACTATCATACGTTAATTGAAGCAGTACCTGTACAATATGTATTCGTTAACGAACATTCAAAGTGGACGGCCATAACAGCTTTGTGTTCCTCAAAGGTTATATGCAAGCCATATTTCCACAACCTCGATGCTCAAATTTGTAAGGCTTTATCATTTAGTAAATGTACATCTGCATGTCATTGGAGGCCATAGTAATAGGAGCTTAGATTGTAATCCTAGTATGCGCTATGGAAGCAATGTTAACTTACAATGACACGTTGGATTTTATGAGATATACACATCCTGTTATATTCTAAACATGTCACCACCTGCTTTTATCTACCCTGTTGTATTGTTAGACAAAGGCACAAAACTAACTCTACGGCCGGTCGATTCTTTATGAACAATACCAGGATTAAATATGCACACTACATCAACTTGATTACATGATAGCAAAGCCAATATGTCTCTACAGAGGATGCGTCTGTTTTTCTTATTTATCTTTTGCATAAAAGTAACGTTTGACATTGGCTGATATATTATTTAATCAAATGCAACTGATCGTCGCCATAACATTAACGGAGCTAAACCAAATCTTTTTGATTGAGTGAAAGGCGCACGTTTTTCATGCAGACAAATGATTTATCAAAGTTCGATATGGCTTTCATGAACGTTTATACCAAGGAGTAATAATTAATCTAAATTCGAAGTCATTCGTCGGATACAGAAGTCTTTAGATGTGTTCGAAGCCAACTTTTTTGCAATTCTTATACAACAATGTTATCTGTTCTTTTAGATCTTGATGACACAAGTCCACCAGCAGCAATCTTGAGTTGGTGTTGTCTGAATACGAAACCACAAATAAAATATACTATATGTTACAGTAAATGCATAATAGGTGCATTGAATGAAATATAGGTTTAAATCCTTTTTTTAATGTACGCTCTTTGAAATAAGTTACTGATGAAAATATAATACAAATTGAGTTGTTAATTATTGTAAACAAACCTTTAATACATATGCATATTTTATTACATATATTCTCGACAGACGCTCGTGAAATGAACGACACGATATGGACTTAATTTTAATTAAAACTAAAACAGTGGATATTATCGGTCAGATAGTGTCTGCACTACATGACCTTGTAAAACGACATTACACGCATCCCAATTATTGTATGTTGATTAAAACAATGACCGAATTTTGTTGTAACGCTTAACGCTGTCGTTAAGTTTAGTGCGAGTTAATTATTGCCAGGAATTCAAATGATGTATATAATTCGCCGCGCGTATTAGATTGGCAAGTTGTTTTTTTCCTGATTAAAGTGAAGATACAATCGCTGTGCATTGAACGTGACGCTCGCAATTGTTTTCCGATTTTTATTACTGCCGTTTATCTTGTAATGCATATTTTTTCAGTTTAAAGATTGTGCTGAATTATGACTTCAGGGCCGTGTCGGAGTGTGTATTTCTATTAAATCTTGTAAATGGGTGATGTTTAAATGTGTTTAACTGGTTAAACCTAGCTTCGCTTGTGCTGATAAAGCAATGCTTTTTGACGAGTAGCCATGAAGTCATTTAGGCAGGTAAAACTGTAAAATAAGTTGTACAACAACCGATATAGCCCAAGGATATAAAAAGGGACATTGTAGCACTGTGGAGAGAGATATAATAAACCTATTCAGTCTAGCCACTATTTCCATCAAGTTAATATTGCAAATTAATATATTTTTAAAGAAATACCCCAACATGCGGATGGTGTTCTACATACAAACTAGCAAAAATAGTACTATAACAGAAGCTACAATAAATGATTAATTAAACTAGTATTGCTCGTTCAATTAAAAAGTGGACACACACATGCTTCGTAAAATGGATATAAATTTGAATTTATTATAATAATATGTTAAATTTATTTTAGTACCAAAAATATGACATCAGATTGATTTTTCGCTCAATATTTATAAATCAATCCGATGTCATCTTGCTTTGTTTCGCATTTTGAAGTCACTTAATCATACCTGATGCATTTCGAGGAACAACCACGACGTTAAAATCTATGTATTTTCAAGGTTGCCTGTTTTGATATAAGCATAGTTCAGATGTGTAGAAATGTTGGCGTTTAATTTCGCATCGCGGACGGTGATACAATATTTTATTGCTTAAGCCAATATATCAAATCCAGTTCATTAATTCAAATAATGTAGAAAGAGCATTAGGGTTAAAATTGTCCTGCAAGTTATAATTCACCATTTTACAAATACACTTAACATATTGACACATATCATAACGGCATTGTCGTTAACTGATATTCATACTTGAAACTGATTTTCCAAATGCTACCACACAAAGCTTTTAGCATTTTATTAGCCTGGTTGTGATTAAGCGCCGATTGTATGCACATTGCCGTTATATTACCAAACACAATTTACAACCTTTAAAATTAATAGCGCCGTTAATGATAGCACAACGTGATGTTGTTTAACGTGATGTTGTTTAAGATTGTAAAGCTATTTTGATGTTACTTGTTTACATTTCTCAAAACCATCAAAGCGAAACACAAATTCAATTGTACACAAAATAACATCCTTAAAGTTATATTAGACGCATCTAACAGTATAAAGGTGTCTATCGCAACCCTTGTTTAGTTTTGGTGTTTTCACTTCATATACGCTTATATTTGATTATGCAGCATCAACATACTAAAACAATATCTCGGAAAGAGAATAATAATGCATTTGAATATCAACCGTACTTTCTTTTTTGACGTAAATTTGGTAAGTTTAAAATCTGGGAATAAATACACTCCCGCTGAAGTACGTTTCAATGAGAGGTGTGTCTATACGACAATGCGATACGGCGTCATAACTACAACAGTTACGGCGTCTTTCCACAGTTTGTTGACGATACGGGACGTTGTTAAAATAAATGCTAAATAACGGTAATTTGGAATAGTTTGTGTACGTGTATACGCCAATGTTAATTTAAATACGGATATTGTGTTCCTCTTTCTTAGCTTGCCATGAAATTTATTCCTATGTTATCGACAAAATGAAAATTTACAGACCTGTACAGACAACTCATAAAATAAAATAACACGTGTAAGTTTTAACAAAGAATTTACATGTATAAACGCGTGTGTATGTCTATAACTTTCAAGACGCTTTAACCGTTGTAGTTATGACGCCTTATCGCGTTGTCGTACAGACGCACCTCTCATTGTAACGTAGTTCAGCGGGAGTGATATTAGCGGCAGTTCCGTTCGGTTTAATTTAGAGGACTTGGTTAGTCACGTAAAATATTGAATATAATATATATTTTTTATAAACAACTTGAAGCAAGATGAGTTGTTGATAATTGGTCAGTAACCATATTTTAACTAAATCTTTTGACCTGTTAATTCTTTTCAGCTCAATTCAACAGTGAAAAATGCGTCTAATATCACTTTAAGTCTCGCTTAGTAATGTGTTGGTTTTTTTTAAGTTTATTCTAAACAACTCTGCACATAATATTTTATTAAATTATATACTTATTACGAAAGCTGTTAACGTGAACATATGTTAATGTATGTTCCCATTGTGAATAAGGTATAACTCGATATGTTATATAATCAGAATAAGAACAGCACACAATTTTTGTTAAATGGTTCCTGTTAACGTTTTAAATTTAATTTTTAAATTGTGTTAAACATTATTATAAGCCATATAATAAACGATTATACAAGCTGTAAACGTTACTATAGTCAATTAAATATATTTTCAGGACAGTAAACTGTTTCAGGTAGGCATAGAGGTGTGTAGAAGAACTAATAGGCTAATGGCATATACATTATTAAGGAAACGCACGTGCCATTACCGACATGCCCAGCTTTACAACATTACAAAGCATACATCTTCATCTACTTGCCATCAACAGCTTAGCTAGTCATGCTTGTCATTGTTAGATTTCATACGAAAACGTACATTCACATTCGCAGCTACAAATGTCAACATAATGCATTCCAACAAGCGAATATGGTTAACAGTGTACAGGTGTATCATCCACGAATACGAAGAGAATTGCTTTTAATATTAAATGTGCCCACAGTTGTGTTAAAATTAACCTTTTCTTAACTTGCAACACATCTTCAACGGTTATATTTAAGTATGAACGCTTATTTGGCTGCAACATTTTAACAAAAGTCTTTGTTAGAAGACTTTATGGTAAACGAGCAGATATTGTTTTTCGACGCCATCAGTAGTATAACTGTCTTTTTAATGACAAATTACATTAGGAGTTTGAAAGAGGCAACGATTTTTTATATTTAAATTATCATTATCATGTGTTCTTAAAGGTCGTGTTGTTATCATCGAAAAAAATATATTTGGCCACAAAAAGAACGTTTTACAACCTGCGTGGCTAGATAAAATCCCCGATGTCATTTAAAAGCATATTCAAAGTTAGCTTTTTCTTAACTATGCGCGAACCAATGCAATTTGTTTTCTGTAATGAATGACATATATTTTGTCTTGCAAACAGTACGATTTCAGAAAGCCTTTTCTAGATTACCTTGTAGTTTTAATGTTACTGCCTTCTTGCTTCAAAAAAGTTGTAACTCTATTGCTCTGGTCTCCTTCCTACCATGGAGTAATTAAATGGTAATCTATATTGCAGGGCCAGGTGTGATGTTAAGTGCTCTAAAACCGGTTTAAACTACAGTGCTAAGCATTGACCGTTCAATGGCGGCGAGCCCAGCTTTATTCTAAATGTGTGTATGTTGTTTCGTATTGTGCCGTACTGTTTTGGTAATTGGTCACTTGTCATAAATGAAGGACCACGAACGTGTGTATAATAGGAATGCAATACTGCTGGAGCAACTGGAGTTTCACTTCTTTATATTGTTATATTCATCTATTTTGAAGCATAATAATCTGATGTTACCATTAAGTACATTTAGTACATTAAGTACTGAGTCAAGTATGATGTAATGAAATTTCCCTATTGCTCTTTCTACTCAAATCTATATCTCTGTGGAATTTAATTAACATCGCAACATGAGATGTTAGTGTCTGAGATAATGAGGAACATACATATCATACTTTATTCACATATGAATTTGATGAATTATGAAGAAAATACCTAATTAAAGAAAATATATGTTGTTTTACTTGGTCTCAATATTTGTATATCGAGAGTCTTTCTCAAACAAGCAACGTTGACATACAACTGCTCAACATCGTAAGTGTCCCGTTGGAAAGTCAGTATATATGTATCAATCCGGTTGCTTATTGTCGTTATGGTTATTTAGTTCCGTTAAAAATGCAAGAGATTTTTGTTATTCAAACATCCAATGAATTCCAGTTTTTGTGACGTGTGTGTTCCACTGTACCGTGGAAAGATAATTAGTTAACTGACTTAAACAGGGGGCTTGAATGGATTTAAATGACACTTATGTTGATGCTATGCCTGTTTTAATACGTTGTTTATGTGTGTTCATGTCATATTCTAAAATACATATAAAGCTCGGAACGTCGGGAATTCGACTCATAGAAAAATGCCAGTTCTAAAGTAAACAGCTCCGATATGATTTATTTACGACTCGATATTTATTACAAGAACGATGAATGATTACTTGTTAAGTGGTCGGTTGACAAACGAAACATTTCGTAGAGAACAACACAATATGTACTGTATTCTCTGACTGACATTACAACATGCCTGTGATGTCAATATTACAGTTTATAAGAATGCCCATGCATTGCAAATAGTATATCGTACCATGAATAATGAAGCTCATATTTGTTAAATTAAGCACATGCTATGTTAATTGCAATTGCTTATCTCATACGAAAAAAAATCAAAACGGAAACGCTAAAACAAAGTAATATTTTGATTCAACGAAGTTGTAAAATACTGATGCCCGTAGCTTTTCTAGAGCAAACAACACAAATATCGTTGTGAATCTACCCAATAAACAACCCAACATATGGTAGTTTTTTAAGTTTATCATAGCAAACGATGGTTCTCAATAAAATGATTCTTTTCAAGATATAGAATCAAAAGTCGTTTTGCAATAATGTTCTGTTCTGACTTTACATAATGGAAACATTCGACTTACTCGTCCGTTGTTTACTGCTAAAGAATTCTTACTGAAAATGTGCTTTTTCTCGATACATAAGATTTTCGAAAAGTATTGTTCAATTATAATACAAACACAGTTATAATGAAGCAGCACCTCTCTTTCTTGGTATTTGTTAACCTGGAGTCAGCAATACGCAACACTGTTAATATGTTTTGTATTTTGTCAGATTTTGGTCGTCTTGTATTCGTTATTAAAGCTGAAATTATATTTATATCTACAAAACGATTGATACAGTTGAATGCTTCTATTTGTTACACGCATGGTTAGACGTAATATGGTTATAAATATAGGTGATTGTTTAATCTACTAAAACATGACCAAGTTGGTGATCAATTGATATCAAAATGTGTCTTTATATTTAGTCAAATAAATAAATAAATGTGTTTTGTGCGGGGCTTTATATTCCACTATGTTAAATGTTAAATGTAGAACTATTCCCAGCAAGTATTGTAATGTAATAATCTTCGCACACATGTATCAGATTGAAACTATAATTAAAGTGGCGCCATTTACATAATTTAGTTCATTTTGCGCTTATGTTGGTATATAATATGTATTAATGGTCCTACATAAACATTAATGCGTATTAAAACTGGACATTGAGTGTGACATTGTTGTGTCATTAATATGAATTAAACAAAGTGAGTTTATTAAACATTCCGATGTAAATGTGCATCCAAAGGTAATGTAGCCAGCGTTAAATTGATTGATCAGTATCAACAACGCCAGAATGTTATCATCCACGTAATGGATTCAATAAGTCAACCCGATTTAAGGGCAGAAGTTTGAATATGTATTTTCAAATGTTGTGTTTTCCTTATGCCCAATTATGTATCTAGCGTATTGACTCAACGCTGTCAAAATGTTGATATTCTGACTAGTGGGGCCCAAAGTATGATAATGTTAAACCAATTAACGGTTTATTTAATATACAAATGTATGTATATACGTGTGTTGTGTGATAACATTCGGTCCATTGGTAATATGAAGTACATCATGCTTTGAACGCGATTCATAAACGATGTGGAAATTTCCTTTACATTTCTAATCAAATATTTGAAGAAAGAGTGATGTTCATACTTCGATAATGTATGGTGAAAGAACGTTAATGTAGTCATTTTTAAAAAATGCATGCACTATCTCCCGTGATATTATAGCAACTCAAATCGAAGATACATATCAATTTGGTATCTTTTACATATCCTATCATACCGGCTTGATACAAAAATAGCGCCTTGAAAATTAATTTGCATGTTGGCTTTTACTTTCCAAAAAGTAATGTGATTCTTGTGCTCGAAAACCAGATTTGGGTTGAACATGTGATGACTTGATGTGATCATTCGTGCGAAGAAAATCATTTCACGCGTTGGGAAGTTAAACATCGTACATGTTTCAGACATACATACAGGCAAGCGGGCTTTATAACAAGCAAACACGCACACATTTGGGACTCAAATATACCAATGCAGCACCTACCTACCGACTGATATGTTTTGGGAGATAGTTGNTTTCAGCTGTTTAAATATATATTGTTGATACTCGTGTTGGTTTCATTTCATCGTGCCTCAGAAAGTTACGGATCTGATGCGCTGGTCTGTATATAACCATTGAGTAGATAAATAGTTATCAAAGTTAAATGTATTCTCTTTATTGATATTTATTTTGAAGTATAATCATATGAAGTTAACTTGTATGTCCACTTAAACGTTATCGAATAATTGTTAAATCCGGTTTAAATAGCGAATGCTTTTGCATTTATCGTTCCAATGTGGTGACCCCCGTTTTGTCCAAATGTGTACGTTTGTTACTTACATGTGTGTCTTGTCCACTAAATGTTTTGTATGTTTCGTTGTTTGGCAATCGGTTCCTTTCCATAATTTAAATACCGTATGGTATGTAAGGGTTTTCTCTCCTGCTCTAGCATCTTTCTGGAGTTTCATCTTATGTGTATTGGACTATAGTTGACCTGTACTAACCAATATATGAGCAGGCGTATTCCATTACTTGTCATACACTCGACATTAAAACACTAATATATTATATGTCGTAATAATCAATATTATATCGTATATCGGATATTTTGATATTCAATTGTCTTGTTTTACAAATAATTTAGAGAACGAATATTTACGAATGTTGACTGAGCAAAGCGTACTCCGGGCGTACCCAAGGGAGTGGTTACCGTTGAATCCGTGTAAACTGCTCTGCAGGGATTCTCTCATTACAAGGAATGCTTTGAACATAAATACATTATTCAATATAACGCCGATGCAGACTAATATTTGAGATGCATTTCTGGCATTTCCCTCGCTGAGAATTAAAAAAGCTTTTAAATATATGATCTTTGTTCAAGCACAAAAGTCTTAGTTTAACCATATCATGTGTGTGTGGGTTGCTGTTTGTGATACCGCAGTCGCCAATACAGCCGATATTGTTGCAATTAACAACACTATTTAGAATATATGTGCTTTCTAAATTATAAATAGATGTTTTGAAATATTCATGAAATTATTTTACACCACAGTAATCTTTTTATTGTCACGTAATACATATTAAACATATATGGGCACACTTTAGATTGATAAAGTATATAACATAATGTAAAAACTATCATCGTAGAACAAATAATAAATCGCACAGAAATTACACATACAGATCATGACTATTATTGTATAAACTATAATCATTAAGACATTCATAAAACAAGAATTGTTATTATTAAATTATTCAACGACAAACGCCAAACAGTTTAACAACGCAATTTATTATCTTTAAGGTTCGGCATAATAATGTAAAGGCTGGGATCATTTGTATTATACAGGTTCCCCCGAGAACGGCGGGAAATTTAATTACGTAATGTCTATCCCCCGTGACAAGCGGGAAGTGTGTTCGTGGAAACTATGCCGATGAACTCAATAATTTGGTCTTCACACAACTAAGCTCAACACAAATCGTTTTGCATTGGGCAAGACTTGCGATCAGTTTTTGACAACATACATACAAGAATATTACATATCGTAATATATAACAATCAAGTATAATCGTAGAAAAACATGACACATGTTGACACTACGTTAGATAAAACACATATCATGTGGTTCATCAGAATAAAATGTGTGAACACGTTTGAAGTTCACACTATAATCAGTATTTATATGTTATACCATACAACATATACATTCGGTATGAACTGTGTTTATTAAGAAATAAACACTTAATGAAATCGAAAATATAAACGCAAACACTGCAGACGTTTACAAATAGCAAAGTTCAATAATATATCTGTTTAAACAAACTGACATCACTGAATGTTTCGATAAGACTATAAGTGCACACGAAAAATGGTTAACCATATGTTGTCAACTGAACAGCGTAATTAAGTTATTAGTGTAAAATGCATATTACATACATGTATTACATACACCGGTTAAGATTAACTTAAGCAATCAAAAAACAATCGCCGTTCCCCTTCCCTACTACAGACATATATATTCACAGTACACAGCAACGTTTCTTGATCTATTAAGACTTTTTATAGTTGTTCGTAAATGCGGCATATTTCTGATAATTAAGTACAATGGTTCTTAGGAACCCGAGCACATTTGTTGCCACTTATACATTTTCAAACGTATTGGAAACGTTGCGGTAATCAAGCATTCGTATAATGCTCTATATATCACGATGATCATGTGAAAATACCTGGTGCTGAATTAAAAAGAGAACAATGTCAAACTAGTTCTCTGTTTCAAAACGCGTAAATATGATCATAATAAAACTGTGTTATTATGTGTGTAGGCATAGTATTGCAGCAACAAGTCAAATAGCCTTAACTATAATGCCAAATTTACCTGGTCCGCTCAAATGTTATAAATCGTAGCATCATCATACATTATATACATTTCAATGCAAAGAGTTCGATAACCAGCACACTTGGCCGTAGCTCTTCTAAAATATTGCCCTTGAAACATACATCATTTGCAAAATCGCCATTGTCCGGATCTTCATTCATTAAACTTGGTGATACTGTTTGTGGGAATATTATCTCAACCGAGTTCCATAACTAGCCAGATCACCTTGAACACTTTTGATGTATGGTTCTTGGGTTATTGAAACCTTCTTTGTTAGTTTCATACTATAAACGATACAACAACATTTATGTCGCCTAACATTTTTCCACACATTACATATCAATGTCACTCAGATGATTCAACGTGCATATTTTGTAACATGTTGGTACTATTGTTAGTGTATGTAAAGTAGCAAAACAGGGGAATTATTAGGTCGATGAAATAAGTATTTGCTTGTTTTACTTGTGCTAGATCTTATGATATGAAAGGTATGATTGAAAACGGTTAATCAAACTCATTATTTTCTCGTTATATCTCCGGATGATTGACAAAACATGTTATGTTCATGTTACAAAAAGGGGAAACAATCTTCGTCGAAAACATGTTGTTGTTTTTTTTCTAATTTATTTCAATATGTACAATAGCTCATGGACATATTACTATAACTAAATAAACGAAGTTTATTTTGTTTATGTTTTACAAATAAAATATTGTTTGTATTGCCTGTGTAATTAAACAAACTAGCTACTTATCAATGTAAATATCATACGTGATAGAATTTGTGCTTCCATAACTATAAAACATTGCTTTTGCTCTAGTGTTGTATAACTGTTGCAATCGGATGTTTTCGGATTAACAACTGCAATTGTTTGTTTTATTGATGAACCATATGGCATATTTTGCTATCGTGCAGGTTGGTCAATTTCATCTAGCTACTGAGTAAGTGATTCATGTTGTAAACTATTATGATTTGATCAAACCAGAATCACGCCAATAAATTGAGCTTTTGGTAAGTTTGTGTCATCCGTATAGAGCAAAGCGCAAAATATTTATTCACAAGCTATGTGCCTTATTTTTGTACACAGTTTAATCTGACCAATAGAACAACCGCTGGTACAAATATTAACCTCGGGTTTGATATCAAAGAAAACAAACAAAGCAAACGGCCAATCTATTGTACAATCTCTGGAAGTTACGGGCATGCGTTTGGCATTTCATTTGTTATTAATTTGCAGGAGAAAGTGCCAGTTAATAGACGACATAAATAACAAGTTTATTATAAAAGACACTGCGCTTTCAAGAAATATGTGATGCAGTTACGTCGTATCACACATTTATATGCTAAAACTTTAAATTAACGTACTTATTTGACAAATAGCCGAACTTTGCAGGGGTTGTTTTATGGAGTTAAAGTTAATGTAAGGGACATATTTCGTTCGAAAAATACGGAATGAGCTGAGGAACGACATTATGTTTTATACAATTATACATTCAAAATCTAATTCGCTCAGAGAATTGTGCACATCTGTTAAGTCCTATTTACAAAGGTTTAAGCAAAACCGTTGAAAAGCATCGTTTCTATGGACCATCCAAATACAAAACAAAACGCAAAAACATAATAAATTAATATTGATTTCGAAAATTGTATATTTACTGTACGTGTCATAGGTTGTGATTCATCTGGAGTAAGTATAATTAGTTCGTTACAAGCGTCGATTGTGTATATTTTATGTTCAACAGTAAAACAATTTTGTTTAAAGATAAATATGATATATTTTAGTTGGAACTAAACCATATTTTCATTCAAAGTCGTTAACGAAATTTGATGAACCCGACTTATAACTTACTAATGTATTCAACATTTTCGTTTAACACGGTTTATGTACTAATAACAGAGCACGTTCACACGTTGTTATGCTTTAATATGAATAATAACACTTATGCATGTTTCTATTGATTTAAATAGTTTTTTATCTATTGCTACCTTTCATAACCTTTCTCTGACGTATGCACGCTACATTACTTAAATATGTTAACTAAGTAGTTCGGAAATCGCTAGCAAGAGATAGGCACACAGTCAATCCATTGTTGTTTTGGAAGAACAAAAGTAATTGTTGGTGTTTTTTTAAACATAGAAAAATATTATAAAACGTTAAATTGTTTTCAACTTGGACGCGTATTTGGTGTATACAGATGCTGTGCACACATATAAGTATAATTGTATACCTATACGGACGAATTATATTTATTGAACGTGTTTACAACTTAATGCGAACACACGTTAATAGTCAAACATTTATTTCGCTACATAATGTTACATACAGCTAAAGGTAACACATGTGTCATGTAAATGGTACATACATACAACATAGATGTGTAGCAACACAATATTTTGCACAGCACTAAATAAATAACAAAAGACTGTTACCCGTATTGTTCAGGTATTAATGTCCATATTATAACTCATATTACGTTCGTTGTCAGCTTAAATCGATTTTAAAACAAACACACTACTTCATAAAACACGTTATACGAATTACCCACGCATAAACACATATCACAAAGTATCTAAATCAGAAATAACATGTTATCTCTGTGCATACAATAATACCATGATTACTGAAGCAACACACAGAGAGAAACAATTAACAACAAAATTTACTTTAAACCTATTACGCGCTTACGTCTAAACGTGTCAAAACAAAACGCTCTAAACTGAGCATTACAGAAGGAATAAATGATCGGATTTATTGCGCATGACAGCAGGTAAGATCTTAGACAAAGGTGGTACATTGCAAACCCGTAGTCATTTAGTTTAACAATAAAACTGCTTTCAGTCTGTCTCAGAACAGCAATTACACAGAATGGCAGAAAGCTGACAATATATGCTAGGGTTATCAGAAACAACATAAGAGTTGAGCGCCCTATTCGCATCTTCATATTCATGCAATACGAGCCATTTGACATATTTAAAGAGTCTCTTAAACCACCATTCCGTTTGCTAAACGTCTTCTGGTTGCTCCGTTTACGCCTCTTATCAGATTCATCCGCTGTTCGCATCAGTTTCGTGGCCAAGATTGTATTTGCACTTGTATTGTCTGAATTTCCAATAGTCGATGTAGATAGTTCTGCTTTTGAATCCACTGGTAACGTTAACAGTTCAATGCAGTTAGTTTTGGATGGATCCGTTGAAGTTGCTATCAAATGGTTTTGATTTTTTGCTAGTTCCGCTGAATCTGAGTCTTGCAACAGAGTTTCCTCTTTGGGTATTGAACTTTGCTCTTGTTGAATCAAACTTCTCACCCGTTCATTCTCAGCTTTTCGACTCATTCTCATTTGTCTATGTCTACAAACTTGAAGTCCAACAAAATAATATAGGATCGAAAGTACAGAAAACACAACCACTGTACTTGTAATATGGAATGCAAAATACAGCTTTGGATATATTGAGTTATCATATTGATTTTTAAGAAGGCATGATTTTCCTTCGATGCCGTTTATTGTTATTGTCCGTGTACCGTAAAACAGAAGTGACGGCCAAGAGTATAACCCCAAAGCCACTATAATACAGACACTACAAATATATTTTGAAGTTGTCGCATTAAATTGTGGCCCGTGGGGACGACATATTCTTCGGAATCTGTCCACGGCTATGGCGACCAGAATAGCGGCAGATGAACTGTTCATTGTGTAAGTAGAAAAGCGTGATATTTTACAAAGCCATGGTATGTCGATGACAACCGAGTATCGCATTATATATATTTCCATCGGTAACGTTGTTACACAGTTAATTAAATCCAACGACGTTAAAAACAGAATGAACATTCTCGACGTACTTTTTCGCCATTTATAGAAGTACACATACAACACTAAAACGTTTCCGGGTGTCCCGACGACCATTAGTGCGATAGTATACAAAAAAGCCGGAAGTTTAATACGAAATTGAGCCATGTTTAGATCCTCCAATGCCTCCGTTTGAACTGTGAAATTAGACGTATTCCATAACGTGACATTTACCATGTCTTCCATCTTTAAGTGTGTTATTAATTATGCACTGTTCTTCCAGTAAGTCATTCAGATGTATAGCTTATAAATTATCATCATAAATATTGAAAGCTTAGTTCGACTTAAGGAAACAGGACGTTAATAAATAATAGAAATGTATACATAATATATTTTCTGTCGACCTTTTGCTCTCACTATTCAAGTCGTGGACAGCCACGCTTGACCTTTGTATGTAAATGCTCTTCCCAAAAATAGACCAAGAACTTTTGCTATAAATAAACGCTTATATACGTCTATATTATTGCTAAAGATGTTGCAATATTGATTTGGGGTTTTCACATTTAACATATGCAGTGTGGAAATTTCACATCACCCAATAACCCTTTTATAAGTCTTCACTCAAGCTGGTTTAAGCCAATCCTATATTGATTTCCTGATTGGGTCTTTTCTTGTTGTCGTCGAAAACGGCAATATCCTGAAACAAGTACACAACAATTATAAAATTATTATTTGATAATCATCAAGCTGTATATTTGTTTCTCAGAAAGGACTAAAACGTTGAGTGTTTATATTATTGCATACCATGGTGAATGATTGTTTTATTTGCGATCTGGTTTCTGATTCAGTTTGGTATGTGGCAAACATGGTTTATATTGCGTCTAAAATTACTATATTTGCTTGAGTCTAGTTCGAGAATAAAGCAATCGATTTTCTGTAATATTTCTATAAGTTTGTAAGTACTTATATTACTTTGTACATTTTTAAAGAATTCATAAGTTTAAAACAAACGTGTATCGGATTACAAAAATGTAAATTTATTTAAGACCAGTGTTCAAAGTGTCAAATATAACACATTATATTTACTTGCATAATAACGGACTATATATATGAATGAGGAACCGATGCATGCATAATACAGTAGTGTCGTAGTATTCGTCTTATTATTATTTATTTAATTATACCTTTTTTATTTGTACCTATTTATGTCTAATGTTTCAGGATTGTTCTTTTGTCTCTTAGTTAAGATGTTTAATATTAGAATATGGGACAAACTATGCGTAATCGCACTTAGAAATCTTCAATTGGTTTGCTTTTAACATCAACATCTCTGGAACGTATGCGAAAATATTTGTGTCTTTGTAAATACATGCCATTATAATTAATTATGTTTTCGAGGCCGGTTAGCGATTCTAACTTAGGCAATCATTGTTTAAAATCCTCTCTCCCGGCAGCATACACGTTTGGTTGGTGACACCATACCGAACAGGCTTTTTCCCCCGGGTATTTCAGGTACAAAACAGCACAAAACCACGCCAACATTTAACATATTTCAGTGAGACTTAATCGGTGTAGAAAGTCTAGTGAGTTAATAAGGTAGGAGCACCGGGATACATTCGGGATCCACGCATAATGAAGACGGAGGCGCGAAATGACCTCATTTACTTTGCAATACAAACACCTTCATGTTTAAAACGAAACCAGATCGTCATTCTAAAAGGTACTTAAACGTGATTCTCTATGAAATTTAAAATAAGCATGCACTCATTTAACAGTTTACTACAAGAAAAGTAAAATTATATGTATCTATTGTCCAGGGCTCCTCTCTTAAATACATTGTTTACTGATACGAACCTTATATTTGCCTTCCAGAACTATCCGTAGTCGCGATTTAAAATCTTTACAAAAAATGAAACTGCATATGCCGAATGAAACGTACAATCCAACGTTAAAATTCCGAAAAATCCCTTAGTATATACGAGACTTTCAAGTGTAAAATATCCCGCGATTTATTTCTTATAAAACCAATAACATACAGAAGCACATACGTTCATTTGCATTGCAACTCACCGCGGTTTGTTCGTTTTCCGATAACACCATCTTCTTATATACTGTCGGTCTGTATGTTTTTAATTTTAGATTCGCGGCACTGCAGATCGCCTTTACTGTAGCGTACCGCTGTTAATATAGAGAAGCTGTCAATAGCAGTCAGATCGAGGTTTTGTCTATATTTCAATAAGGTGAACATCATATTAATAGCTCAAAAATGTGCAATGGTGTCTCTTTTACGACGAGGTTTTATTGGCAAATCGATCATTTACAGTGTTTACATTGTTCAATGAAACATTATAATAATGACAAGGTACCCGCTCAGTTGCTAAGGAAGCACAAACAACAATAACAGTTAGTCAACAAACAAAAATATCATGCAGATTTTAAATATATAGTTTTAATAACAATACGAAAACAACACATCAATAGCATTATCATCATCAATCCCTTGACCGGGTTAGACGTTGGGGGAAATGAGGGACGACCATACATAAATCTTCATCCAGTCAGGTCTGTTGTGTGCTGCTGAGAGTAATTCATCCATGGGAAGGGATTTCCACTCTTTTACATTGTCCATCCAACTTTTTCTCTGACGGCCTCGACGTCGACCTCCCTCTAGCGTGCCCTGGAGAACAGTCTTGCACAGAGAGTCAGGCCTGACGACGTGTCCATACAAATCCAGCTTTCGTCGTTTAACGGTCGCCAGTAGGGGCTCTTGTGGTCCAACAAGTGTTGCAGTCATGTTCCGGACGTACTCGTTGGTCTTGTGCTCCGTGTAGGATATGCGGAGCAGTCTTCGGAGACAGTTATGTTCAAACGCCTGTATTCTGCGTTTTGTGTCCGAGTGTAGTCTCCATGTCTCACAGCCGTAGAGTAGATGGAGACTACGTGTGACTTGTAGAGCCTGTCCATGGTAAGGAAGCTGATGGAACCTGTATGATGTAAAGAGCACTTCATATTATTAGCTTGGTTTATAGAATTTTGATATAATTATATTTTAAAATATAGCTGCTTTTTAATGGCACGTGTACAATGTAAAGTATATAAATAAAGATCATTTCGGTTCTTGAAAGAAACTTATATTCCTAATTTTAGCGGGCATTAAACCTATAACCTCAAACGTGCACATTATATGTACAAGTTTCTTGATAGAAGTACAAACACTTGTAAATCACGACCAAGGAATACAAATATTGCCTTGAAGCGTTGTACTATTGCAGTAACTTTGCTTTCTAGAGATTGTTAAATTGCTAATTTATTCCCATTTGGAAAGCTGTACAGTGTTAGTGTGATTGTTATTATATCTCGATTTATTATTTTTGAATATCAGTCTACCTAATTAAACCCAAACAAAATGCATTACTAAATGATATAAATTTACACATAGTAATTTTATAATATATCTGACAAAATATATATGTCGGACTATTTTATCAAATTGTATATAGTATGTTGTGTCTAGTGTATACAATCATGTATGTTTAATGTGTATATCAATGCGACTGTTATTATTAATAATATTAAACGCTTACTATTTGATTTTTGTGTCTCATTGTGCGATTTCCTTAAATGTGGCAAATAATTCATAATGTTATGTGTGGATGGATAATGAATCAAATGCGTCATGACAACGACAAAACATTTTGTCTTCATAAAATAAACATTAATTCTAACAAACACTGATGAGAAGAGCACGAACTTAAATATATCGTAAACAAATTATATTTGTGCCATCTGTACGATATTAAGCGAAATAAATGATACTTACCGACACATGCGGATCCTTTCATTCCCACGTGATTATAGTAATATAAGAGTATACGTATAGCTGTATCAAAGGAAACTATAATTATGATCCATGTGCGAACAAATTGACAGTCAAGACCGACAATACGAACTTATTTATTAAGATGTTATTTTCATTCCATATTGGTAGTCATCCTTATACTTATATGAGAAACAGATTATATTCAATCGTTATAACAGTGTGTGTGTGTGTGTGTGTGTATACATGTGCAAATAAAGTATGTAAGCATGGTGATCTCGACAAATTATATAAATTGAATATAATAATATAAGTCAAGTTTGTTGTTGGACCTATTAATGAAATAATCAGTCTAGATAAGAACAAATCTTACAAAGTGGTTCAAGATATATCTGAATAAATCAGTTAATAGGTCGTTGCGTGTTTTTTGTAGGACCATATCTGTTTGCATCAAACATTGAACGTAAAATTACAGATATGTAATGTCGAACAAATTCGTGTCCATCCATGTTATCTTCATGTACATTTTGTGTAAATCTTAATTTTCATGATCAGAAAAAAATAAAATTGAACTCATTCATATATCAAGCGAGGACAATTATATATGTACCAATCGTATGAAAGTCTCATGCAATAGTAAACGTTATATGAAAAAAAGGTTGTTTACGTGTATTCAATAGCATATGTTACCAGTCAGAATAATTCTACGATGCATTCGAATTTTGATGATGGGTAAAACGATATCATATTGAGTTGTTTTTGCGTCCACTCAACGATTCTTGTTATCTTCTGTTTCGTGTAACCGTCAGTTACTAAGTACTTATTCGTATCGTGTTTTAAAAACACTCATTTTACCAACCCAAATACATATCCATGTTTTGTCTAGTTATAATGGCAGGTATACCACTAAAACGAACAATGTGCCATGCGAAGAAACAAGGAGATAAACAAATCAAGATTGACAAGCATGTGCAATAGATTACATTTTCTTTTAAAACCATGTTTACATAACGTAATCTCACTGACGCAATCTAACCCGATATGTTGTTTACGTGAGTTTATACAATATTTAATATAATAGGTGTGGTGAGTGCAAACAGATAATGTGAATACTACTTCAAATTTGAAACCGTATATGAGGTATAATAATGCACCCAGACATTCCTGAACATATACAATACGGGAAAATGTAAATGCAACGCAAAATAAATATCCCATTGTATAGATATTAAATACCGGTACGCGTAGTCATAGCTGAAATCTAACTGGAAAAAAATATATGACTTGAAGCTACGACATTTTACATCGACGTTATGATGTTAATTTTATATCGAAAGGCGTACTCTTACTAACAAAAGTAAGGCTATACCATTAGAACAATATGAGATCAATATTCACAAGCATGTACTTACCAGTTCTACCGCAGAAAGTTGCATAAGAAACTAATTTCCATATTCGCAAATATTTCTTTAAAACAATACTTCGTGCTGATATAACAATAACCTGTATGATTTAAAGACCACTTCATATTATCAGATTGGTTAAAAGACTTTTGCTATGAGTATACTTTGAACTATATATGCTCTTGTCAATGGCATGATGTACAATGTAAAGTAATACCATACGGATCATTTTGTTTCTCGAAAGGAACTTATGTTCCTTCTTTTAGCTGACATTATACCTTTAACCTGAAAAGTGCACAACATATGTACATGTTTTTTATCGAAGTACACACACTTGTAAATCAGAACCAAGCAATACACGTTGTGCCTCGAAGCGTTGTACTTTTGCAGTTCTTTGGCTTTTTTTGTTTCTTTACATCATTATAACACGTGAATCCAATTTGGGAAACTGTATACAGGAGTGCTAGTGTATCTCAATTTATTATTTCTGAATTCCAATTTGCCTAATGGCATGCACAATTAAGTACGTTAATAACGAACTTAAATATATCGTCAACAAATTCTTCGTGGCATCTGTATGATATTAAAGCCGGTCTATGTTTAAAAGCTAAATTAATGATACTTACCGACAAATGCAGATCTTTTCATCCCAACGTGGTTATATAAATGTATAATTATTCATACAGCTATATCAAAGGAAACTATTATTATGATATATTTGCAAACAAAATGACAATATGCGAAGAAAATGGTATTTTACTTGCATTTAATAACATAATATTCTATGTAACTAATATAGAATAATGATACGATGCATTTGAAATGTCATGATGGATCAATTGCTATTATGTTGAGATAACGTATCGTAACACTCAACTATTGTTGTAATCTGCAGTTCCGTTTAATCGATTGTGCTACTAACTGATCATAACATATTATTCGTATCGTCTTTTTAAGCAGACCTAAATACATATCTAATGTAATGTCTCAATTTAACGGAAGGTATACCACTAAAACGAACAATATGTAATGCAAAGAAACAATGAGATTAACAAATCAAGAATGGCATGCATGTGCAATAAATTGCACTTTCTATTACAAGCTATTTACATTATGTAAACTCACAGACGCAAGCTGATCCGACTTATTGGTTAGGAAATGTAATACAATAGGTGCGGCCAGTGCATGCATAATTTGAATACTACTACAAAAACACCTGATATGAGGTATAATTATACAGTAATACCTTTCCTGAGAATGATACAAGACGGGAAAATGTAAATAAAACGCGATATCCATATTCCATGGTATAGATTGTGAATGTTTATATCGCTTAACTCAGAGTTATTTAGTATACCGGACCGTAATCTGAATAATCACATATATCAGAAATGTCGTTTGTAGAAACGTGGTAATGCAAATTCGTGCAGAGGCGTTCAATAGCAAACATAGGTAGTATATAAGATCATAAATATTAGGGAGAGAGGTTTTTAATCAGCCATTACTACATGTTAATTGTATACTTAACGTTGTGCTCAATAATAAGATTATATGAGCACACAATTAAATGAATGTTTTGGTACAATGAGCATTGCGGAGAGTAAAATACAACAAACATAACATATTATTAAAAGATCATGTAATATGACACTTTTTTAGACGAATATGTATCCCTTTAGTGTATGACGCCATGTATTTTCATAATTGAAAATTTAAGAAGATAATGCATTTAAAATAGTATCTCCTTATTTTGTATGTATACACATAAATTACCTTTATATAACAATATACTTCAACAACTATATTGTCTAAAGTAAAGATGTCAATTCCTTATTTTCCTTTCAACTTTTCGAGTATTTATTTAGCGGTCCCAATTTGCGTTTGAAATAAACAATAGTGAGTAAAGCTTTAATAACACGTTTTATTATTATTAGTGTTGCAGTTATATCCATTTCCATTGATAACAGGTTACGTCCTCCAAAGTAAATATGCAGAGGCAGTGTTCAATGTCTGATACAATTGCGCAAACTATTTAATTTTATGGAATGAAAAAGCATATACAGATATGATTTTAATTACAACGCAATTGTAAATGAATATTACCGGGTAATAACTTTTAAGGTTTTACAACAAAGTTAGGAATACATTTCCGACACAAACTTAATATATTAATAACCAATATAACTTAATGCGTGTCTTAACAGAATGGAAGAACTTTTTTTATTTAACCTACATATACGCTCTGCATATATCATGTAATTAACTCGACTTTGTTCTTGTCATTCTTACAGATGCCTGATTAGAAGCGTCCAGGCTTCCTGTCGATATTGTTCAATAAATCGTGCATTTATATTAATAAAAATACTGTGCATGTAAACAAATTTTTGAATTTCGGTTGGGTTACATCTCCTCCAGTAGAGACTGTCAATTCTATAGAAGAAAATGATATCCATATTATTTTAAGGCTCATATGCGTTTCAATGAAGAATGAATGCACTATTTTCACTACAACTAATAAGTATCGAATATTTGACAAATAAATATGCTTACGTAGTTTTGTTATTGTTGTTATTCAATTTCCGGACAATTTTATTTGAATAACTAATAGCAAGGTTTATTTTGGGGGAAATCAAGTAGTTTTATACGGTCGTGTATTCGTAGTACATATATAACGGTTTGAGATGAGGTCAAATTAATGTTGTATAGGATGAGTTATCCCAAATTGTTTAAAAAATTATCTGCCCGATATGTTTTATAAGTGGTGACCGAAAGATATGCATCCACGAGTTACGAAACTGATCATTTGGCCATCAGGCATGGGTAAAAGGCAAACCGCACATCTCAATATTCATGGCAATACCGTTCGTCTATTAACAAACATTTCCACCGTATATATGTATCAATATGTTTTCTTCGTTAAATCGGTAAGTCCTGCTAGATAACTATGGAGATTAAACGTATTACATTCAAATGTTATATTATTATGACAAATTAAAAATCACTGCATATCCGTTTATCATGCAATTATTAAATAACTATTCCTGCAAATATTTTCCGCAGATCGTTTCATGGTGATCACTTGAAAACTAACATACATTGAATACAAAATAATAGCAAAATGGCATATATATGTACGTGTGAGCCAGACTATTATAGACATGTAATGTTTACGTATTTGACACGATTGAGCAGAGGGCACTTGTAGCACGCTCAAACATTTGATGCGTGACAACATGTCCAATTTCTTCACACACCGGAACATATATCATCGATATAGCTTAAAATATGTGATACCAATATCAGAAAATGAGAATGTCACTATGTTTGCTCATCAAAGCTTATGCAAAAAGTAATATTAATGAATTTCTTAGTTAAACTGATTACTTACCTCATTTAAATTTGCACAAAGTCGACAATTCGCTTCCGAACTGTAAAAACAACGTTGATACAAATAGATAAATAAATAACACTAAACCATTTATGCCTAGTGGACTCTCCCATCCTTCTAAATTGGACCAATCTATTTCCAAAATTAGAGACATCTGGTATATTTATTTCTATTTTTAGAATATTTCTCACAGAAATTCCTTTAAGCAAACAGCGTAGACCCTGATGAGACGCCGCATTATGCTGTTTACCTAGGCCTTTTTTGTGGACGCTAGGCATTAATGGGTTAACAATTGGAAAATACATACAATTGTTCATATATTTAATTTGATATGTAAAAGCAACTTAAGGCGTGTCATACCAAATAAACTACTTTGTATATATCAGTCTACCTAGTACGTTAACCCAATTATCTTCCCATAGGCAATGCACACGCTAATCGGTGAAAAACTGCTAATTAACTACGAATAGTTACACACCTGAGCGCAGCTTAATACATAAACGTTACCATGGAAGTAACACAATTACTGGTATGTGTCACATCATGTTTTAATCGCAATACTTTCATCATCGATGCTGATTAGGAAATAATACGTGTACGTCTTGTTGTCGAATGATCTGCGACCGAAAGGTTACATGCATAGGAGTTGAATAAGCAGTTCAAATTATCTAAAAATTGCAAGAATATACTTAAGCTGATAAACATGTCACTAATTGAATAGGTATGGATCATGGGCTAACCTGGCTTAAGATCAAAAGTGAAGTTCCTGAGTTATTCCATATAACAAACGTAAGCAGTAAATAAGCTATATTTGTCATTGAAATGTTATTCCTTCATCATCGCACGAGCCCAGTTATATATAAATATGTATGCAATCATAATGAATAGAAAGTTTTCTCTGTTTTAACTGAATGTATGTGATGTTTTTGGGATACAAAACATGATGTTTGTGTGGTCCTGTTCTTCACTAACGTTGTGGTGCTCCCGAAAAGAACATAAAAGCATAGCCGCCATTACTAATTGTCAATAATAACTGGTGTAGTGGGTGCATCTACCGCATTGGAAACTGTTTTCACGATTTATGAAAAAGTACTGAACCTATCGACAGTTCAATTCAAGTTCGTACCTTGGTGGAAATAAACTCAAACAAAATATACGCAATTCACTGAATTAGCCCGTGCTGCGTTAACTGTTTGAAGCAATTACAGTAGCCTACACGATAACATCAAACATAACAGAGTAAATGAATAAATCGGATGATGCTACCTGCGTGCTTAAAGGCCGAGAACACATACGCCATTGTTTATCTACCTAATTAAAAACACAAAACTATTCTGAGGAACGTTGCACATTGTGCACTGTGAATGAAGCTCTCAGTACATTTACAATATTTTTGTTAAATCTTTTTAAACTTGAACTACATTTTGAAACTCCTTACCGTTATGATTTCTGACTAAGAACGCTGAAAGGCTATATCCCTGCTTCTTTAATTCCTTGTGACTTCAAACTCCACCATTCCCTAGTGGCATCTCATTTGCCATTCATTTCTTGAGGTGAAGTTAGACAATATGGGGCTTTACTCTAATAACAAATAAAACAGTGGATATAATCTCTGAGATCGTTTCTGCACTACATGACCTTTGCATACAAGATTACACCTATCCCACTTATTTTATGTTAATTAAAAACTATCCGATTTGTTTTTTACTATTACGCTGTCCTATAGTTTAGTGCGAGTGAATTATTGCCACGAAGGTCAAAATATTGATATCATTCGTCGCGTGCATGAGATTGGACAATTTGTTTTTGTCGAATGAAAATTAAAATAAAACCTCTTTGTATTGAAGGTTACCGAGTAAATCGAAGATACAAATAAATAGGTGAATGTACAAAAACACGTTATGAGAAATGTTTTATAGTAATGCACTACTCCAACAAATACATTTACACAAGAGGTATCTATGACATATCCCAGCATATCGGTGTGATACAGACGTAGCGCATTGAAAAATAATTTTGCGTTTTGGCTATTGATCTCTAAGTTGAACATGTTTGCGAAGTTATTTAGATAAATTGTAATACATGGAAACGTTGTAGAATTGAAACAACCTTTTTTTGTAATATAATCTACCGTAACCTTATCTTACCAATGTAATAAGTTAAAAGTACATTTTTAGAAGTATCAGTTCGTAATCAACTAGTTTATGACAGGACAACATGTTAATAGTATATTCACTTCGAAATTTCACTTGCTGCAACATGTTTATCCATATTTCGTATAAAGCGTTAAACTATGACATCGTATGTCACTCAATTGTTCACATTCAATTTGACAAAATGTTTAGTTGGCTTAAGTGGTATATCCTATTTTACATAAGGAGGTTTTTGTTTATGTAATTCTATGTACAATTATATATGGAAACCACTGTAAATTTGTATCTCATGTTATATTAGAAGGCATATCAAAAATATTATTGAAAACAATATCGTACATAGGGTTTATACCCTTTGTATAAACTTCGACGGAACTTAGGCATGTTGGAATAAACGGCTTTGCAAAACGAAAATGTTGTTTTATCCTGCTGTTTTGGTGTGAGTCAAGGCCCGTGTTTAATTCAATAGTATTATCTAAATATTATACACATTTCAGACAATATGTTGGCTTTCTGGCACGCATGCATTGCAAAATAATGAAAACTTGAAACATTTTAAGTGTACGAAAATAGTTCAAGTTACGATATAATGAGTCATCATTTACATTTTCCGACATTTACAATACTTATCCGTTATGCGCGTGTGTTGTACCAGCCTTCATTCGTGTCTCCAACAATCAATTAAAATCACTTGAAATATTAAATCTTGAATCCAACAAAGAACCGTAACAAACATCTAAAATTGCATTTTCTCTAAGCTTAAATGGGTGGGTTTATTTCATTACTACTAATTTGAAAATTAAAAAAAGACCTTTATAAGCTCATATATGGAATTTTCACGATCAGTTTAGACGGACATCACACATACTGGTATCTCACTTTGTGTATTTGGAATTAGTATACTGTTAGTCCCCGTGAAGTAAGTACGATTCGACATCTATTGCATTCGATGTTTTTATTGTGTGTCGATACATTAACCAACTACTTGTTTATTGAGCTTACTGGAAACTCGGATGACACATACGGCTATGGGAAAGATGTCTGACACATGTAGGTCATAAAGCGGATATTTCTGGTTAAAGTACTTTTAAGATTATGAATCTCGATTTTTGTTAACTCACTCAAACTAATATTTATTTTAACTGGCTTTAATAGTTTGATTTATTTGATTTATTGTGTGTGGCTAAAGGTCTACATACACAACCAAGCCTTTAAGACCTTATTGTGGTTTCTTTAAGAATCGCACGACAATGATCGGAATGTAAAAACAAGTCGATGCTATGTCTCTTCACCTTTTTAATAACGATGATACGTAGATGGTACTCGTTTTGGTTTCATTGCTTCGTGCATCAGAAGGTTATGGTACTTGTTCTCTGTTGTGTATATAACCATTTGGAAGTTTCATATATGAGGCAGCACAATCCATTACTGGTCAAACACGAAANACCACGAATGACGAAAAAAGAAAAGTTCTAAAATGCCGCATTTTTTACAATTATTAGTTAATATTGATTATTTATTATTGATTGATATCACGACTCGTATATTACATTACTTGAAAAAAGTTCATATTTTCAGTATATTCGGTAGTAAAAAATTCGCGATGTGACATCGAATGAACATCGCGAAAATAGGTGACATAACTATATACACACTATAAATAACGCAAGTAGATTGATCATTTTATATATAAAATATACACCATTCACTACGCATGCACAATTTCCATTCCTGGGTTTACCACTTGACGATGATGATCAATCTACTTGCGTTATTTATAGTTAACTGGTAGTTACCTGGTAGACATACCCAGTAAACATAAATAAATAAAAAAAATAAAATAAAAAAAAAAAAAAAAATGTTTAAGTAATGTTATTGACCAGTCGTGATATTTTAATCAATATAAACTAATAATTGTAAAAAAATACGGTATTTTAGAACTTTTCTTTTTTCGTCATTCGTGGCTTACAGTTCCTTCAATGCAAGTCAAAAAAGTGGTGTCCTGTGCACAATGATTAGCTTGTGCAGTGCGCACAAGATAATCAAGGACGGCACTTTCTGATTTTATGGTGTTTTTCGTTTAGAAAAGCCTCTATGGTACTGTGATGACAATTAATGATTTGAAAAAAAGAGATAAAAGTGATAATAACTTCAAAGTAACCTCGCTGACAAGGCAAATAAACAAAATCCCTTTTAAATCAAAAACACAACCAATGAGTTCTAAATTTGTACCTTGTGGAATTTTAAGTAAACATCTAAAAGGGACCTTTTCACAGTTTGCCATTAAATGCTTAATATTGATAAATGCAAACATTGGATCTTAAAAGCTCCATTAAAAAAAAAACAAGAATACAATTAAAGAAACAAAAACAGTTACCCTCAATTGGGCTCGAACCACTGACCCTTGGAATGAAAGTCTATCGTTTAGACCACTCGGCCATCCGTGCTCATACAATGCGAGATGTATTTTATACTTTATATAAGCAATTCTCGTAGAATGAAAAATATAACGACAACAACAGAACTCTCCAAATTATTAAACCTTTTAATTTTGTCAATTTACCAAAACGTGAAAATGTCCTTTAATGTCTTCAGTTTTGAAAATTTAATGAGTTCAGTTCACTGTCAGATCTTACATCATGTATAACTTACAGGTTTAGTGGTTGCCTGTTAGCCTGGGGCCAGTTTTTAAGCCCAAGAAACTCAATTTCAAAAGCTGGTAACAGTTGGGCTAAAAAGCAGGGCAACTCGCCTTTTCAAAGCTTGCAACAACTCAATCCAATTAAACATAAAATACAAATTGGCTGTGGGTCAGTTAGTCTTAGGAAATGATTAAATTCCGGCTCACAATAAGATATGATGCATTACAAGTCTGTCATGTCGGCAAAATTGTTGCTCAATAATTTAAAGAAAATAAAAAAGTATAAGATACACATAACAAAACATGTAGATGATTCTAGGCGTCTTATTCTTTAGCAAGGCAACCAAAATTCTAAAGATGGTTGCCAGTGCAGCAACTAATTGCGAAAAAAGATACATATTGTTGTTATTTTGTCTACGTTATCTCTATAATATAATTATGATGATAAACAGTGCACCCATGTCTCGACCTGTGCTTTAAGACACACTCTGTATACATTTGAATGGGTTGTGTTCAATTCAAAGTTGCTATATAAAAAGCCATAACATAATTTTGAAAACTGAGTCGCGTGTAAGATTATGCAATAGCGAACAACTTCAGTGTCTTCAGCGCTTTGATTTATTACTGTCGTTTGTCATTGTAATGGTTGTTTTTTTTTCAGTTATAACCTTTTGCTGTATTAATGACCACAGAGCCGTGCCAGAGTTTTGATGCATTGAAATGTTGTCAATGGGCGATGGTTTACTGTGTTAAATTGGCTTAGCTTGTGCACATTAATCATTACTTGTGTGAAACTAGCCATGCAGTAAGTTAGGCAAGTAAAACTGTAAAATAAGTTTGACCACGACAGATATAGCCAAAGGCTATACAAATTGACATTGTAGCGCTGTGAAGAGAGATATAATAAAACTATTATGTTTAGCCACTATATCCATGGAGTTAATATTGTAAATTAATACCCTTTAAAAGACATACCCCAACATGCGTATGTTGTTCTATACACATACAAGAAAAAAATATTACAGAAGATATAAGAAATTGATAATTAAAATATTATTGATTATTCAATCAAAAAGTGGACACACCCATGCTTCACAAATTGATATAAATTTGTGATTATAATAATATTTTCATTTTATTATAGTACCATAAATATGACATCATATTGCTTTTTCGCTCAATGTTTGTAAATCAAATAGATATCATTTTGTTTTTTTCTCGCATTTGACGTAACATAATCATATGTATGAATGTATTTCGAAGAACAACCTCGACGTTTAAATATTTGAATTATCATGACTGATTATTTCAATATAAACATAGTTCAATTGTGTAGAAATTAATCAAACATTCCATTAGTTCATATATAAACATACATTATTGACAAAAGGCTAGTTTGGCGTTTCATTTCGCATCGCGGACGATGTCACAATTTTGTATTGCTTAAGCCGATATATCAAAAAACAGTTTATTAATGCAAATAATGTAGAAAAAGAATAAGGGTTCAACATATCTGTATTGCTCCAATAATGAATTCGTTCTGCAAGGTACAATTTCAACATTTTACATATACACTTAACATATTGACACATACTTAAACAAGTGTTGTCGTTTGTTGAACGTATGTTTATTCAAAACATTTGACATTTTCAGCTTTCCTTGTTTGATTAAAGTGCGAATGAACTAGCTCAGTATTAGTACGCCATCCATTGTATTGTTATTCGAGAAAGATCAGAAACATATTTATAATATGTTTTTATCGACAATAAGTATATTTATAGTTCAGTACAATTATAGCAGCTGTTATTATTGACAATCCTGGTGAATCATATTACATCGTGGGTGCTATGTCATGCACACATATATATATATATTACACATTTTATGTATCTACTTCCTCGATTTCCTATAATTTTGTAAGTAATTTCTAAAACGTTTGCCTGAGTACATAATAAATCATGGTGTGAATGACATCGACACAACATTTTTGTTTAATAAAATCAACATTCATTTCAAATAGACAATTACCTATAGAGATAAACAGAGCAGTTACTTACATCTATCGTTAGCAAATCATCCTCATTGTATCCCTGTGATAGCAAAACCAGTAGTATGGTATAAGCCTTATTAATGATACCAACAAATGCCGATACTTTTGTCCCCACGGAATGTATTAGTATTATATCAGTATCAAAAGCAACCAGATTTATGATCTAGGTGCAAACTTATGAGATTGCATAGTCACAATATTAAATATTTATATTTTAATTCGATGCTATTTCAATTTCATATAGGTATTCATTATTATACTTATATTCGATAATGCTTTGGTTAACATGTGATTAATTGATAACTTTGTCTTTGACTCAAACCAGTTTAAACCACAACGATAATCTATGAACACCCATGAAAATAATTATATAAATGTATATGTAGATATAGATTACGTGGCCAAGAATACATATACACACAATGTTTTAGATTATTTCGTAGAACCATCTTTAACGGGCCCGCCATCTCATTATAAGAGATTGTTTTGCCTATACTTTAGTAATATTTATTCATCCTTATTGATGATTTTTTTATCGACAGGAACTGATTATTGAAAAGTGTTTTTGTATCGACGATTTCTAGTGAAAGTTACATTTGCTGATCTATGATAATTTCCTTTTGTAATAACGCTGTATTTCTTCTTATTAATTGTGTGATATATTATGCCTTTTTATATGAGGTTATTATATGATTTTATCATTGGCTTTAAATCGGCCGCATATTCAACAGTTGCATTTTTAGTTAATACCTGTAAACATGTTTGTTCTTAACGTATTATCTAAACAAAATTATCCATACACTACTTTATTAATGTTTTTTGTTATTCAATACTGATTACAGAAAACAAAATGAAAACACGAAGCCGGCTAGCTACACATACACAGTTGATACATATGGCATTCCAAAAGCTGTATGAGTAAAGTTTATGAATGGCCCAGTGATTTATTTAGACGGAACGTGACTTTATCAACTTAGTATGTGTTTATGTACTCTAAAAGAACCTACTTGTCAAAAGTCCGGAAACTCTCTGTGTGGGGCTCTTTGAAACTCTAACATGGGCTATGTAGGTCAATACATTATTATTGTTTTTCCTTCTGTCCATGTATTTATCTTGCGCATTGACTCAACGCTGTCAAATGGTTGATAATCTAATTCTTACGAGTGGCCAACAATATGATACTATGAAAGTTAGTAACGATTTATTTAATATATTATATATGTTTTTGTTGTTTTGCTTGTTTACATGTTGTGTATCCGTCTATAAAGTTGTGTAGATTATATTCAGTCTATTAGTAATATGAAGTACACCATGCTGTGAATGTTATACATGAACGCTTTTGAAATTTCCTTAACTTTATCTGATCAAAAATTTGAAGAAAGAATAATGTCCACACCTCGATAATGTATGGGCGAAAGAAGTTTTGAATGTTTTTTTTGGAACAATTTCATGCAATAACTCCCGTGAGATTTTGCACCTCAAATCGAAGATACAAATAAAAAGGTGAATGTACAAAAACACGTTATGAGATATTTATTATAGTAATGCACTTCTCCAACAAATACATTTACACAAGAGGTATCATATCCTGGCTTACTGGGTTGATACAGACATAGCGCCTTGAAAATTAATTTGGCGTTTATATTTATCTCTTAGTTGAACATGTTTGCGAAATTATTTTTATAAATTTTAATGCATGGAAACGTTATAGAATTGAAACAACCTCTTTGTAAATTAATGTACTGTAACCTTATCTTACCAATGTAATAAGTGTAAAGTACATTTGTAAAAGTATCAGTTCGTAGTCAACTAGTTTATGACAGGACAACATGTTAATAGTATATTCACTTCCCACTTTCACTTGCTGCAACATGTATATCCATATTTCGTATAAAGCGTTAAACTATGACATCGTATGTCACTCAATTGTTCACATTTAATGTAACAAAATGTGCAGTTGGCTTAAGTGGCATATCATTTTTACATGAGGAGGAGTTTGTTCATGTGATTCTATGTACAATTCTATTTGGAAACCACTGTAAATTTGTATATCATGTTATATTAGAAGGCATATCAAAAATATTATGGGAAACAATATCATATATAGGGTTTATACCCGTTGTATATACCTAGACGGAACTTAGGCTTGTTGGAATACACGGCTTTGTAAAACATAATGTAGTTTTATTCTGCTGTTTGGTGGTTAGTCAAGGCACATGTTTAAATCAAAATAGTATTATCTAAATATGATACACATTTCAGACAATATGATTGCTTTCTGGCACGCATGCATTGCAAAACAATGAAAACTTGAAACATTTTTAGTGTATGAAAATGGTTCAAGTCACGATGTAACGAGTCATCATTTACATTTTCCGACATCTACAATACTTATCCGTTATGCACGTGTGTTGTACCAGCCTTCATTCGTGTCTCGAACGATCTAATAAAATCACTTGAAATATTAAATCTTGAATCCAACAAAGAACTGTAACAGACATCTAAAATTGCATTTTCTCTAAGCTTAAATGAGTGGGGTTATTTTAACTACTAATTCGAAAATTAAAAAAGACCTTTACAAGCTCATATATGGAATTTTCACGATTAGTTTCGACGGACATCACACATACTGGTATCTCACTTTGTGTATTTGGAATTAGTATACTGTTAGTGCCCGTGAAGTAAGTACGATTCGACATCTATTGCATTCGATGTTTTTATTGTGTGTCGATACATTAACCAACTACTTGTTTATTGAGCTTACTGAAAACTCGGATGACACATACGGCTATGGGAAAGATGTCTGACACATGTAGGACATAAAGCGGATATTTCTGGTTAAAGTACTTTTAAGATTATGAATCTCAATTTTTGTTAACTCACTCAAACTCATATTTATTTTAACTGGCTTTAATAATTTGATTTATTTGATTTATTGTGTGTGGCTAAACGTCTGCATACACAACCAAGCCTTTAAGACCTTATATAGCGGTTTCTTTCAGAATCGCACGACAATGATCGGAATGTAAAAACAAGTCGATATTATGTCTCTTCGGCTTTTTAATAACGATGATACGTAGATGATACTCGTTTTGTTTTCATTGCTTCGTGGATCAGAAGGTTATGGTACTTGTTCTCTGTTGTGTATATAACCATTTGGAAGTTTCATATATGAGGCAGCACAATCCATTACTGGTCAAACACGGGAAGATATTTCCAGTTGAGATTAAGGCCTGCTATAAGATAACAGTTCATCTGCTCGCAACAATAGGCTCACTGTTATGACCATAAGGTCAATACTGTCTTCTGTCTTTGAATTTCCGGTAGTTCCCTGGCGGATTATAAACGACAAAGCTATTTAATTCATCGTCGTTGTTCAAGCTAAACACCTCCTAGATTATGTTTAAATAGGATTATTCTTCATGAAGTTTATTAGGTATACTGACTAAACAAGTGATATTTATCCTTGATGTACAATACTTGACAGTATGGACATTCTACTACGTGTAAAGCGTTCACGTGTTCGTTTAAGCCGCTTCAATATATTCGTAAACGTGCGTGAAGAATATTACATATTCAATTACAATCGAAAAGTGCATAGGAACTTTTCTTATATCCGTGTTTGTATTGTAAGCCTACACAACTAAACGTTGAATATAGTAGTTTAAGTGATATACTTATATATGTTAAGGTAGATTTTTTTTAAAACCTCCAATTAGTCGACGGCCTCACTGATATTGTTTTTGCTTTTTTTTATCAACAACGAATGCATGTTATTAGTTTATTAAAAAGTGTTACGCAACCGTAACATACAAACGCCAACTAGTGCTTATCCTGAGATACGTACTCATTTGTTTTAACAGCTTCATATCAAATTGAGTAAGTTCTTGGACTCGGAGCCGAACTATTTACCATGGGATTTTCGAAGATATCACATCTTCTTCATCAGCTGATCACTGGCTAACTGACGTCTTAGTCACATGACCGGTGAAGGGTCACGTGACACGAGGAAACTGTCATACACCCGGGGTAGCTCGAGTCCCTCGTCCCTGTTAAATGATGGCCGCCGCTGTTTGATCTCAATTATTGCTTTCACTTTTCGTTTCCATAGATGTTCTTCGGAAGTGAGTACTTTGGTTTTGTTAGGGTCGATCTTGTGACCTGTTTGTTTACAATGTTCATATATGGCGAAAGAAGTTCGTGTACGGTGTTCTTTCAATCTAGTGTCTAATTGTCTCGCTGTTTCACCTACATAGTCATTTTTACAATCCTCACATTGGACATGATAAATCACACTACATTTCTTCATTTTGTATGTTTTGTCTTTAACGTTGGTGAGGTTCCGTCTGATGAAATTGAATGGTTTGTGGGAGATGTTGGCTCCATGTTTTTTAATACTCTAGCCAATATTTCTGAGGTGCTCCTGATATTAGGTAAGCCTGCCGTCGGTCTATTTTGTGTTCCCTTATCTTTGTCTACTGCTTTGTCTTTCTTATTGGGTAGTCTGAATATCCAATCCGGGTATCCGTTGGTTCTTATAGCGGATTTCACATGTTCAATTTCATTTTTCTGGTCTTTTTTTTGTTATAAGGTTTTTAGCTCTGTGGAGTAGGGTGCGTACAACCAATCGTTTGTGTTTAAGGTGGTGGTTGGACTGAAAGTTCAGATACTGGTCGGTGTGCGTCGGTTTCCAGTAAGCCGTAGGTTTCATCGACCCATCGTCTGCCACGTGAACACATGTGTCTAGGAACGGAATACGGCCTTCTTCCTCATGCTTTGAAGTGAACTTGGTATGTTCGTCAATTGAGTTAATGTGGTTCGTGAATTCTTGGATATTGAGCGTAGCTTCATATCATTCATAACAATCCAGTGCATTCGCAAGTGGTTTTCGAACAAACATGAGCATAATGTTATTGCTCTGAATTTCGCTTTACATCTAGAGTGCAATAATCGCAATTTGTATTGCCGGATATCGTGTGTCACCATGCTTATTTTTTTCCGTTTGAAAATCTACATACTTTGTAGGTGTGTCATCTTATTACAAAATGTAACCGCAGACGCTTTTTAATAACTGCACATTAGAGTGACGCTAGTGTAAATTGTTTGCAGTTTGTGTTTACATTTGTTGTTTTCAATTAACACTATATCGTAAAAGGTTGTTAATATACAATTAATATGTATTTTCAATCGGTCAAATGACTTAAGTAGTACTGTTTTGCCAATGACATTGGTAATATATTTTCGATGTAGACACTAATCTACGTTTATAATACATCGTTCTGATCGAAGAACGAATGTTTGAATACAGCTTAAATTAAACGATATAATTGTTTAGAAATGAACTGACATAATTTATCAATGTCTACATTTAACACTTTACATTGTGTTCATAAATTAACGGTTCCGTTGTAATAAACCATTATTGTGTGTAAGATAAGGGGCTTCCGTTATTATTTGATTGTTTTCAAATACTTGTTACGTTCTCGATATACCTTGATCATTTTCCCTGTTAACATGTTTCATTAGAACGATACTTGTATCATAACACTTATTTAAACCATAAACTATAATGACATTAGTATTTGTCTTTTTTAGTTGTACATGTCTCTCTATTGCTGTGATTTCATAAAAACAGTTAGTTATGTAAGTCGATTTTAGGAGATATAATTATACATGACGGATTGCAGAGGCCCAAATAAACAGAAACAAGCCTGTAAACGATAGCAACCATTGATATGTTTAAGTTCAAGTAGTACATGTACGTCGATCAATATGGACACACATGTAAGACGTTTAGTGTGTGTTTACGACATGTTTAGTCTCGCTGACATATCAAAAATGAGTACCCTGTTCGAGTATGCAGTCACTGGAAATGAATAAATAACGTCTACATTATTGCTTTCGAAGGCGGCACAACGATTTAATACAAAGGCTGAACCGCGATCGGACAGTAAACGAATGTCTACTTACGGAGCGAGCAGCAAGAACCTTATACCTGGGTCACTGTTAGAAATGTAGTATATATGCATACTCTAAAAAAGTTCAAATGAAAAATGATTGTTTACTGAAAACAAATAATGTTTGATGGCTCCTTTTATTGTTCACACCTTGACATAATGTGTGTGAAAATTGCAACATTATATTACCGACAAGCATTTTACTGAACACATTTCTTGAAAAATCCGAAATTATTTTTCGAAGATGTATTACTGATAAGCTTGTCATTTTTTAACAGTGATAAGATTGTCCCCCGTACACATATACGTTTCTCGCAGTTCATTCATGGTATTGTGCTGAATCATACTTTTATATTGGATACAGTTTTAACACATTCTGTACATAATAATGGGTTTTTAAGAGGCATTCAGTGTTCATAATGGATACATAACCTTAATTATACATTTTATATTTCACACTATGGTGACATCGTTGACACTGTCTGATATTTATAACACGTAGCCGTTTGAAACGAATGCATTTCACACCTGATACAATGTCTGATGTTTTGCTGTTCCTATATTTAACAACCTTTTTTAAATACCTTTATCTATAATTCTGTTCATTAAATCACATTCATGTGTTACACTTAAATCCAACACTTTGTAATAACAAACATTTAACTTGTCGTTATTTACTGCCTTCATCTGAGTAGTCTTTATGCAAATAATCCCATTACATTGCATTACATTGCTTTGAACTATTATTTTAGTTATGTATATACAACGGGCAATGTCGTTTACATTGCACTGGAGAGCATTCATAGCGCGATCTTTATTTCAACGCTGATGCAGAATTGCAGAGGTTTGAAAAAACACGAAGGTAAACTATAAAGCATTTTATGTACAATTATCCTCGAAAAAAAAACACCATTAGCTTAACGACGTCGTTTATGGTATGCCTTACATCACGATTTGTCTTCACGGACATCAATCATCATTATTGCTCACCCTGTTTATTTGGGGTAAGTGAATCTTGCAGTGATTACTAACATAATAATTATGATTATACTGCATCCAATACGTTTTCTAGGTTGTTTGTGTTGTTGTGTGACAATAAATTAACACATTGGGTATTATCTTCGTACGGGAACAATAAATGGCACAAATGGTAAGAGTACGTGTTAGACGCTCGTAAAGTTGACCAGATTACACGAGTAAATAAGCAAGCACGCTAAACAATACACGTTAAACATGTCAAGGATGTAAGTTGTGTTAAGGTCAACTAAAAAATGACGACACTGAAAGGCGATTTGTTATGCCAATAGATCAATTGCTCCAGATTTAACCGACATGATATGTTGAAAAAAAGATTAGTCGACGTAAAAGCACTATTTGTGTTCGTCGTTAGAATTACCATAATACTGAATAAAGCATGACGTATAGTGTTCGTCGTTAGAATCACCATTATACTGAATAAAGCATGACGGATTTGCCTAACACATTATTATACTGTACAATTAAACGGATTCCCGGGGAATAAGATCGTAATTTCGATGGATCTTTATAAACGGTTCTCCAGGTAATTAGTTTCCTGAAAATACACGCTTTGAAATCCGATTCGTTATCGAATACAAGTCCGAGTTAATCAGCTTGTTTAGATTAGTTAGTTCCGAGCATTTTTCAGGAAATTGCGTTTATTGTCGGATTTCAAGGAAAATACGTCTTTCAAATGTGTAAAAGAGCTATTATACTGTTTTTGTATGAGGTTTGATGGTTCTAATGCTCCAATCGATACAACTATATCAATGATGAAATACCTTATTGTTTAACAATAGTATTAACATAAGCTTGTTTGTAACTGTCCGAATATTCTTAGGTGTGTGCATCTTAAATACGTACTGTCAGTTATCATGTATTTACCGACTGATCTGGAGTTTCATGCAAATGATTTGTATCTAGTGGCATAGAGATTATTTTGATGGAACAGCTTCATATCGTTCATTTGCTTCATTAAGTTGTCACGTGGTTTCAAACACAAGTAAAAATATAAATACTATTCTTACACTTTCGCTTCACATTAGATATGCCCTGTTGGAAAGTGATTCTGGATATATGTTGCCGCCATGCCTGTGTTATTACGTTAGACTCACTTTGCTATTCAATTTGAACTTTGCTGGGTCATGTGTTGTATTATACATTTTATGTGCCTTTTCAGTCAAATATATGTAGTAAGCTATATGTAGGCAAGTATTCATATAAAATACATACACAAATACTTGAAGTATTTCTTAGATATTTCAGTTGGTAGTGTGTTTTTATTTATGTTCTGTGAGATATCGAAGTGTATGTGTCCTTATTCGTTCGTTATCAATGGTAAAACATAAACAAACATGCATTAGCACTAATATCGTTATTTTGCAAAATTTGCACTGTTTGTACAGAAAAGATATTTCTGAAGAAACCACGAATTTCATCATATAAATGTATGACATAATATACTCACACTTTGTATTGAACTAAATATGTTCACGTCGTTATTTGTTTTGCCGCATTTATGTTTCGACGCCTATCAACGCATACCCGGCGCACGAGCTTAAAAGATAATTATTCATAACTTTTTGTCAAGAATTTAATTTTTTCATGAAACGATATGATAATCCACCTAAAACGTCCAAACATCTATTTACGTTTGTTATTGCCGCTTTTACAATTTTACCTTATATCGCTGTTTGACATTCTAGCTTACAGGTTTAAATCATTAGTAACTGTTGTGATTCCGTAAACAATTTAAATATGTAGGAATAATCAAACTAGAAGTTTTATCAGTAGATTAATTATTGTCTTCTAGTCGTTTTTTCAAGGCCAATTACCAAATAAGAACAAAACAAAGTATATTGATCTTTAAATTTTAAACAAACAGAAAAATGTCGATGAAACAGCGACCAAGGACGCCGCAGAACTTCAGTCGTCGGCAGCTAAAGGAAGTGTACACCGGATTGCTAACCGTAACTTAAAAGACAAGACCACCGCCTAAAAAGGAAACGGTGCAAATTAATTCCAAACCGAACTGTATTCATTGTGGGAAGAACAACCACGTGTCGCATAAATGTCGATTGAAAAATGCCGTATGTCACTTCTGCAAGACAAAAGGACACATTCAGAAAATATGTCTTAAAATGAAAAACGTCAATGCAATGAACACCACAGATAATGACAATGTTTTGATTATTAATTCTGTGAACCGTGGAGACAATAAAATAACAGTGTCTACTGAAATTGACGGACATATATTCAGAATGGAAGTTGACACAGGATCAGCAGTGACATTAATGTCGGAAATTGATTTCCGAAAACGGTNTAAGTATTGTCATGACGTTTAATACACAACGGATTATCTACTATTATTGTGTTAATGTCATTGTAGTTACTACAAATCGTAATATTTTTTTCCATATATATAACTTAGGTATATTGCATGTACAGTCTATACTCTTCCATGTACCTTTCAAAAAGCTATCTTCAGCTTAGCGTATTGATAATGACTGATAAATACCAATGCAAATGTAAAACCTAATATAAGGCATACATGATATAACGATGTATGGAGACGGAAACAATCAAACCGAATTTTACCATATAGATTTTATGATTTTACAATATTTAGTGTTTCGTGATATTTTTTTCGGCTGATGAAGTGTAAATCGACAATATGTTGATTCGTTGCTCGTGGTTGTATTTAGTGTCAATGCATCAAGTAACTTATCTTGTAAATGTAAGATGCGTCATAGAAATGAGCAAGGCATGAATTAGAGGGTCATTCTAAAGACTTGAATTTAACAATGGTACGTTTGGCCATAATATGCAAAACAATTAACAAACGAAGTAACTTAACATCAGTGGAGATGTGAAGAAAACTGACTTTAGGTAACGGAATTTAGTAAATGAAATTAATAGTATCATGATTTATTTCAGAATAAATAAAATAGCTTCAATACACATTTGATATGGTTAGCTCATATACTTACCCTCTAATTACTTGAACTATTGCATGACATAATTTAAATCAAATAACACAATTTGTCTATACTGTATCGTTACTGTTTTAGCAACGTACCAACATACCTATGGACTCTAAGGATAATATCTATGTTCAAAAAGGTAAGAATGTACGTATACATTTCTCGTCTAAACTGATTAGGATGTATAATTATCTCGCTGCAGGTAGACATGCGTTTGCAATTATATTACAGCAAGTCCGTCGATCGGAAACAACATGACACTCCAAAATGAATTTGATATTCTTGTTGTCGAATGCGGTGGTTATTCTTTATACAAACGAATGATTAAATTGTTGCCATATTTTCTGTAAAGATTCATCACAGCATTCACAAGTTGAAACATATTCACTGCCAAAAACGATTCATATATGTTTTCCATCCCTGTATCTCTTCCGATTGAGGAAATATCAAATATATACTTTTCGGAAATGTATCATAAAATCAGTAGCGTAAGCCCAATATATCACGTAATTGTTTAAAACATGAGTTGTTTTGTTTCATATAACAGATGTAAAACATTCAGGAACGTTTTTGGATCTTTTTAAAAGCCACATTAAACGTTCGGTTATGTAAGTATACAATTATTAATTAACTCACATTGTGGACTTCCTTTGTTGTTTGGTGTTTTTAAGTCTGCGAATAGAATTGACATGAAGCTTCTAAATAACTGTTATGTTGCAATTCAAATGAAGACAAGGGGACTGTTTAACATCATGCAATACTGTTTTAAAACGGCACATTATGGATTTTACCTTTGGGATATTAATATTTACCTATCGCTTTTATGCTAGTGCTACACACTCGTATAACTAGATGGTAGACGTGGGGGGTTCCAGAAACCTAAAATAAGTGTTTTGTTCCTGCAAGACGACTCATAATTTTGTTTAAGTTACCGTAGGTTAGTCACACACAAACTGCTGTACACGATTATCAGATAGCATTGTATTATGTTACTTCCTTAATATTCTATATAGAACAGACATTTATTTAACACATTTAATGTAGAATACGGCGACCGTTAAATTATATTATATGTATATTACAGGACTTCCAAAGAACTCACCATTAACTTGTTTTATATCAAGTTATACCAGGAGTGTTTAACGCTTTAATTTCTCCTCAGATTTATGACAAATGCATTATCGACATTCTTCCTCCATCTATGTAATTAAGTTCTTGAAATAATGACAATTGTTGTCGTATATTCCTGCATACATGAGCATGTTCTTTGTTTAAAAGGTGTGTTTCTGTATCATCTGTCCTTGTTGTTTTTCATCAATGTAAAAATTTATTTAACATTCTTTAATGTAGGCCTTAACATTTTTATAATTGCAACACAAATAACAGTAACTAGGGATATCTAACAAACATAAATGAATACCAATGCAGTATCATTAACCGGCTTAGTCCTCGCGTTGTGTGCATATTTTCTTATTAGAAATCATATGCAAAATGTAACAGTTTTACCTCGTGAAATCGTGACTTCGTGCCGTCAGTAGTTTTATTTGATTTGGGAAACAACTAAATACACACATATTCCAAGTTTAAATATATTGACATGCGTTTCATGAAAACTGATAAATTACGCTACACAGAGATGGGAAATGTAAGTTTGACAGTTGACGCATTGAAACCGTATGTAACTTGGAGGCTGACAGATGGCGTAAGTGTTACATTAACATCGATAAATGAACATTACTTACATAAACTAAAAAATATCACTGTTGAAATTACTTTGAAGTTCCAAGTAATATATTTGATGAAAGTATACATTATTAAAAACGTTGTATTGGCATAAAATGGTGTCAATTTACAACATTCTTTATTACACCCAAAATAAGAAATAATATAAACATATCGAACACGTTTTATAGACGTAAAGAAAATAGCTCCAAACATATGTCATTCACGTGTTTGTCAAGTACGGGCACAAGTAAAACAAATTTCTTTAAATAACTTGGACACTATTACAACTACTGAACATTATTAGTGTCGTGTTACAACTTGACATGAAACCAAATTAATTTCCATAAGTAGTCTTTTTTTCAGCGATTGCAGAGTGTTTTTTGGGGATATAGTTTCAATATGGACGCATTCTCGAATTACATGGTTTGCGACCCATTCGAAATAGGTTAAATGATTTATATTTTGTAAATTGTTTAGATTGCTTCATGATCTGACATACATGATCTGAGTTCCCAGATTAAGGTACAGGTTTACCGCTATGTTAGTGTGTCTTCTTTATGAAAGAAAAAGGTCGTTGTGTATGTATAAGGATAATACATTACTAGAATAGTGCTACAACCGTTTCCATTTGTTTTCTTTAGATATTCAAACACAAGTCTTACCCGTGGTTCAACGTGTACAAGATCAGTGCTGAAATGTTAAATACAAACATAGAACACGTTTAAGGCAAGTTTGCAGTTGATAGCGTGTTGAGTCCGATTTTGTTGCATTTAAGCAATTATGTAATCTCAGTCTGTAATATATCTAACTTTAAATGAATATAGAGTGAAATCTTTCTATATATTGAGGCCCATTATTTCTGTCAAGGGAACAAGTGGCAAACAGTCTAAAACAGCACATCATTTATTTAATAGCCAGTCCATTCACATAACAATACTTAGTTTCATTACACAAATATTATTTTAGTATTATAGCTAAAACATATTATGTTATTTGTTAAACAAATAAATAAATACCATTTTACAAACACATACTAATATCAAACGTATATTTCATGTGCAAACCAATCTTTTTTTGTTTTAAAACTTTACACTGTATGTTATGCTGTAATATCATCAGACTTAAACCGTGTGAGTTCCGTAAACATTGCTAAGAAAATTATGAGTTAAAGTTTATGATGCCTGTATAAAAGCAACTGTTGAGAACGAACACCACCATCATTTCTTTCACGTAATGGACAAAACATAAATTTATCTGATTTTATGGCTGGGAAGGGAATTGGTGTCTTCCGCTGTAGAAATTATTGTTTTTGGAACAAAAATAACACCCCCGGAAACCCGATATGATGTGAAAAGTTGGACACGCTTGGAAAAATTTCCGATTAATTTTGCTGAATTTCGGTAGGGTAAGTAAATCCAGTTCTATAATTGTTTAAAGGCATTTTTGAATTAAAATATCTTTTGGTATATGCACAGGAGGTATTACCATGTATGTTAGAAAAATCCTGGTTATTATTATTCAGGATTTATTGAAATATGGCTTTTTGAAGTCGACGATGCAGGGATTTGTCCCCTTTTGAGCACTTAATTTACAAATTTATTTTAAGGTATGCCAGTGAAAAGGTTTTTGAACCGAAAATGATATCAACCAATGTCCCCCGAGTAACATATCCGCCAGGGTTTCTTATAAAAATTCGTATTGGTGGAGAAATTCTTTTTTTTTCTCAACATGTTGAATGTAAAGTCGAATTTCTCCACCAATACGATTTTTTTACGAAACCCTGGCGATATGTTACTCGGGGGACATAAATTGATATCATTTCCGGTGCAAACACTTTTTCACTGGCATATCTTTTAAGAATTGTTTTAATAAAGTGCTAAATAAGGGGAAAAACCGTGGAGTTTTTTTTAAAGTAAAATGTACATACCTGTATAAATACTTAATCTGTATTTAATGTTCGATGTATTCTTTAGCGAAAACTATTATATGCAGTTTTAGTCGAATCTTGATAGACTCTCGATTTAAACATTAAGTAAAATAAAAAACTAAGAGCGAGTAATTCAGAGGCACTGCGTCGTTTCAATTTTTCACATTCAAACGATGAATTCTATTAATAAACATATTCATCGCCCGATGCCTTATTGGGTTATGCATTTAACTCCATATGTTCACAAAGACGAAGCATTTCAATTGTCTGGTTTTACCACATACATGATCCTCGGTGGATTAGACAAACAAGCGAATATGTCTCACTTCGCATTAAACGTCTCATTTATAAGACTAGAGCTAAGTCATAATTAGCTTTTCATCAAGCTTGTACTAGTAAATGATTGAGTTTGTATGTAAATGATCCCCGAGCAATGTGTCGATGAATCACAAATGCTATACCATAGCAATAATAGAAAACAAAGTGTTCAAACAGTTCTCACATTTTAAGAAGCAACGTCACAGAATAATTATCAGTACGTTAAAACAAGTGTATGAGTTGCGAACTTTATGAAACTGTATGCTAACTAGTTTCTACATGTCTCTAAATGTGATAAAATGCATTAACCTATAGCCTCGTACCCCACTCAGTCATACATTTCAGTATCTTGTTTGTCATGTCAATGTTCTTGTTGGCCTCTGTAGATACACAGTCTTATTGTATTCGGTGCAGGATGTTATTTCAATTCGGCTTTTTGATATAGCAGAATACTATACGCCGTAAGAATCAATACAAATGTGATTATCGCTAGATTAGCTAGTTATTCGTAACTTGTGGCTAACCCAATACAATTTGCATTGAATATCATAATGTGCATTTTCATTCATCTACTAACACGTAACCCCATGGAACGAGCGAGCTTATATTACCATTAATCTTTATCATAAACGGCTCTGCCTTTTAAGGAATGCTTTGAAAATGATTGAATCGTGCTTTGAAAATGATTGAATTCACCAAATAAAGAGCCTATTGAGACAATAACATGTAGTTAAGAGTCATGTTATTCAATCACGAGCGGGCAGTATTGCCCTAAATAAAATCGTACGGTAGTAAAATCCCGCTACTAAAACTACCAAATGGATTAATAAAAGTGGTCCTTTTATCGAGTTGGTCTTTGTATCAAGGTTTGGCAGTCCACCATCTAAGTACATGTACTGAGTTTTCCCTGGGTCTTTTAAGCGCAGGGGTATAACTGTGCCTGAATGTCCAAATCAGGTGCTCACCTATGCCCAAACACTATTGATGTTTTGATTCGTAAAGCTCAAAGGAAATTTAAAAATAATAAACAACAGACAAAATGAACCCATTGCGTATTGTGGTATTAACTGGTTTGCCCTAGCAATCTGTTTTTGAAAGGCCTACATATATAATGTCACTTGTGCATGTACAAGACAATGAATAAATAATTATATAATAAAATAAATAATAATAATAGTTAAGTTTTTATTTGTATTACAACTAATAATTATAATAATAACAATACTGACACCAACATGCGGATTTAAAGCTAATTTACTATAAATAATATGACGTTCAAGGTCTAGTATGAAAACCATTTGACATCTTTGATTTAATATACCGTTCTTTATGTAGTATATGCTATGTGCTTATGTATTTCAAGCCCCCTTATATGTTTTATTGAACTATTTTATGTTGGTGGCAGAAAGATGTTTCGATCGTTTATATATATTGCATGTCTTTTCGTGCAATAAACCAGCATTGTTTGACAGTGAAAGACCCTGTTACATGTTTTTCAGGTGCTGGGCGTGTCTGTGTATAATATCACTATTTAAATAAAGAAAAGTGTATGAACTGCATAAACGTCTCTTTTAAGGTCTTCAATTAATAAACCTGCTTGTTAAATGCATTTCCGTTGAGACAAACACATATTTATTTCATTAACAAAAATTATAGCTGACGGATCACAGAGATTGTAACCACGGACAGTATAAAGTGCATATTCTACTTTGAACAAAATTGTCGCACGATCGTATTTGTTTAGGATGCGATCATTCTAGCTGTCATTTCCAAAAAGAAAATGAGTCTTAGTATGTTCACCTACAGATTTTCAATTACCACAGGCTTATTACAGAATTATATCAGGCGCTTAAAATCTAGTAAACCGTCTTCTGCGAAAACAAATCGTATACACATGCTTAACCCAATGACAAGGCATTATGAGGAATATCAACAACGTGTCACTGAATAGAACTACTCTAATATATTTGACCAACATTATGAAAGTTGGTTCGAATTGACAATACATTCTCTTAAAAATGCATTTGATGTTTTGAATACGAAATAAGACTTTTTCGGAAAATGAATTGTGTTTAGCAGGTCATTCTCTTGCTCACATTGCGACCAATTTTGTGATTAATGCAAATGCATATTACCGGTAACACTTCCCTGAGAATATTCATGAAATATAGACCATAAAATTAGGAAACTGGTTTTTAACCCTTACACGAACACTTTTAAAAGAAACGACAGGTGTTATTTGTCTGAATGTTTGCGTCCTTAATGTCATACGCTAAATTGTCATTCTATTTCAAGAAAAAAGACCAACAACAACTTATACCACAATAAATGAAGCTGCCAAACAAATGAAATGCTATGTGAATTAATTTTAGTTTACATAAAGTAACCTAGTTGATATAATTATATTTATTTTTGTTTCATTTTTCTTCAGGGAGCGACAGTATTAGAATGCTTAACTTCTGTCAACAACACGTATTCACGTGTATGATGGCGCAAGGAGAGTTTGTGTAAACATAGCAACCGTTGTTCACGAGAGAAGGCATGGCTGACGGCTTGACAGAAAACGTTCATCAGCTGTCAACGTTGAAATGGTCCGAGGGAATCATTAATTAAAACGCTAAACACACGATGTAAATATTTAGGAGACGCAAATAAACCGCGTTGGTGACATTTATCATTAATTTATTATTCCCATTTTGTATTTATGTATTGGGGTCATTTTGTATAATTTATGCTTAATATATTCTGCATATTTCGTACTTTGCCAGCAAATTTAAATACATTTGTTTCAACAATTATCTTGCGGTTTCTTTTGTTGAAACGGTTAAAAGTTTTTCTGAAACAATTTAATGCTTCCATTTAACATTAAACACCATGATGATGACAATGAAAATGTTAAAACAATGGCTGTTTGTTTGATCCACTTAAACAATACCATATATGTGATAAATTGATACCACATTGGTTTTGCCTGTCAATTCTAACGGATACAGACATTTTTATTGTGAAGTTCTATTCACAAATAGATAGGTCTAAAATATAAAGTTCATGTTTGACTCCATCAAAGTAATTTAATGTATTTCGAAAAATAGTCATCGTTTTAATATTATAATAAGAATAACATAAGCTTTACAATTTTACAATTTTATCGTGTATGATCGTATCAAAAATGATGTAAATTAACATTTTCACAAATATTTGAAGATCTTAACGAACAAGTATAATACGGAAGGTTTGCAAACAAATAATGCTTCCGACGTATATTGCGTGTGAATATACAATTAGATCTTATGCAAAATAAACCTGAACATTGGGCATGGCACCGTAGTGTTTTGATGTGTGTTATGTTAGTTGGTTCAAAATTCTCTGCCGAATACAGAAGACTAGATAGACGGCTTTATAGCAATTGATCCGTTCCAGAACCACCACCCTATCGTATGGGAAGTGGATCACAATAATGTCAACCTGATTTAATAGCAGGAAATGGAATGTGCCTCTTCAACTGACGTGTGTTTATTCTGTTCATTTATTTATCGTGGGAATTAACACAACGATGTTGATTGGTTGTGTATCTTTTTCCGCCGACTGTTACAAAATAACGCTAGTGTTTAACAAAAGGACTGTTGAATTTCAATGAATGGCGATATGCAAACACGCAGACAAACGATTCATTGCACACCATGTGCGTGTTTCCTTTATAGTGTTTACACATTTGGCATGTTTATTCAAGCGGTCATGATATTATTCAAGGACAGTCTATGTGCTATAAACGGCGATTTACAGCATACATTTATTGGGCTCTAATACGATGATATACAACTGCAATGTAATACGCGTGTTATATACAAATATATTTCTGAAGAATTTCTAATGTGTAAGCACCATTTGGAAATTAAATTATGGTACAAGATATATCTTGATAACTCAGACCTATATATATATATATATATACATACATATTGATTTCGTGTCGAAACATTTGAAGTTGTTGTGTCAAATCTGCTACACACGTGTTGTTTGTGATTGAACCAGTAGTATACCCAGTGAGATTAATGATTTTGTATTGTTTATTCAAAGATAACAAATAAGCGATCGGTTTATCACGAAAAACAAATGCGCATTATAAGTGGTAATATAATTATAAAATCCTCAAATGCAAATACACGATTAAAGTGGCGTCCGTATTAAGGTTTTATATTAAATGCTGCTCATGTCAGTGTGACGAACACATCTAACATCCCTTTAATTGCATAGAAATTGTTACACTTGGATATGATTATCGGTTTAAAATTCAGATTAAGCTCACTGAATCGGAAGTTACCGTACACAAATTATGTGAATTTTCTTTATTCCGGACGTCTGTCGTCATTAACATTACGGAAAGTATTTTCATTTGTTAAATTTGTTTTATTTCCTGACGAGAGTAGTGTTCCGTTAAGTGCATGCCTATGTCCACATACAGAGTTTGTAATTTACCCAAGGACACTTCTTCCGATGGATTTTCTGTTATTGCTTTTAATGTCCTAAACGTATTTGCTCGTCTTCCTTGTTGATTGTTTACATGTTTAAATACAATCATCTTGAAAAGCGACTACACGATATTTGTTTTCACAATAACACAAAACGTGTTTTTAAAAACAATTATCATTTTTATTGATAGCTTAATAATAACGAATTGAATAATCGTACTTTAATTAAAGAAAAAACATATATGTCTAATGAAATATACTGTAAAGAACTACTTAGTTAAATAATATGATATTCACAAATAGTTTATATAAATACAACGAAAAACTAATTAACAGTTAACAGACATGTGTAATGACATAAATATTTCTGCATATTTCTGCATAAAGTAACATTTAAATAAATAATAATAAAGGAGTCAAACATGAAAACAGACGGTCTCGCACTTGTACCTATTAATACTTGCAATGATGTGCTTGTCATTGTTACACACGGCTTGTAGTCTATACACATATACTGTTTGTATTCGTTTCCTAGTAAACTCCTGTTGCTGCAACGGTTTTGAATTGTTTACATAATCTTTTTTTGTGTGGAAACCTCTTTCAAACATTTACAGAAAATACATTAATTCTGACATGTTGTAGGTATTTTTTGAAAACCACGTGCACGTCGGAAATATTTTACTTAATTCTTTAGTTTTGTTTTTTTGACAAGTCCGGGATCTAAATCAATTACTGAATGCCATTTTCACAAAATCATGACAACATAATCGTGATGTTAACTATAACCTTGCTTGGGTTATATGGATATTGGACGTCAACAATAATTGCAAACAGGCGTTGTTGACATTTTTTGTTATTTATAATAAATGAGAAATCGTCTTAACTCACGTGCATGCTTGAAAAAACAGTGTTTATGCTTGCCCGTAAAACAACGACTGGAAATATTCAAATTCAATACATATTAAAATAAAATTATTCGAGTTCAACATACCATTGATTTCATTGTAGTGACGCGAAAAGTGCGCTTGTCTGACAGTCGCTCGTCCCCGTTATCAAAAAGGGATAACGCAATCAAAGTACAATACCTTTTCTAAGTCAGTACGTTAAGAAATGTGTTCACACCTAAATACCCCAATTTGTGTTGTAGTTATAGTCGGCAATCTGTCATAAAATATTTAATTTTAGGACTTCCAGCCGATTATGGGAAAGTATTACGTATCCACTGAATAATGTTTCTCTTACTGTTAGTTCTGGTTTAAATGCTTTTCAAAGTATGAATCTCATTTTGTGTTAATTCGTTATATTGTTAGTTCAACGCGTTGTACATTTATCTCTTTGAAACTTTTTTTACATTTTTTTAATTTTAACTATTTTATGAGGCTAATGGAAGACATGGACAAACCAAGCTTTGTAATTTGATCATTCACTAACTTATTGCGGCTTTTTCATAAATCGCACGACGATGATCTTATTGTTGAACTGTGTCATTCACGCTCTTTAATAACGACGACATGTAGTTGATACTCGTTTTGGTTTCATTTCATCGTGCCTCAAAAAGTAACGATTCTGGAACTCTGGTCTGTATATAAATATCGAGTTGATAAACAGCTATCAAATTGAAGTGTATTTTTTGTATTGCTATTTAATTCGAATCGTGATGTCATCAGGTTAATTTGTATGTACATGTAACTGTTTATGACATTATTCTGGGCCACGTGTGAAGTTAGGATCTCCTTAAAACAAATTTAACCACCACATACTTTCGCTCTGACCTTTCCAATGAGTTTATGTTTTTTAATTTGTTTGCCAATTGAATAATTACGAGTCGACGGCATAGCAACTAATTTGTATACGCACGTACTGTAAAAATCGATGACGCATACGAATTAGCGTAGCATGTGATTGATAAGCCTACAATTACCACTGAATGCACAAATAAATTAGCAAGCACAGTCAAATACCGGTGAAATACATGTCACGGATGTCCGAATTGAGGTTCAGGCCTACCATAACATAGCCATGTATCTTCTGGTAATTATAGGCACATTTGTATGATAGTTAGGTCGATAACATGCCTCTATTTTCAGCGTATGTCAACAGTAAATGAACCTTATAATGTTTAGCGAGATTATAACAAAATGTCATCATTAGAATCAATACTAGAACTACATGTCATTTGACCAATTCATAACCAGTCCTCTGATACTTAAGTTGGCGTAGACAACAAATGTGTTCATTTCTATCGATTAAATCGTAATCCCAGGTCATCATAGCGTGTTTACCTATTAACCCTTAACAACAGCTCCCAATTGAATATATAGCGACAATGAACGCTTTAAGCGTGTATGCTTTATCAAATTCAGAATGGTTATTGTCGTATAACGTATCTCCCTTGACATTCTAATGTTTGCAGACCTCTTTGTGCGCCATTAATCGACACAATAACAGACCATGACTGTATATGAGATACGGTTACTAATAGTGGACTTCAAAAGAAAGCCGCACGTTATTGTTTGTATTGAGTTACACCATAATACAATTGCCGTTACCATTTATCGTTGAATACATTGAGATATAAAGAAACCACATACGATTTCGCCAAAAGCTTAATTGCATCAATGTTGTATTGAAAGAAAACATGTTTCAATGTGATCTTTTTATTGTATTAAAGTTCTCTGAATCATTTAAAGTGATATTAGACTTATCAAACAGTATAAAGTTGTCTATCGCAACCGCTGTTTATTTTTGGTGTTTTCACTTCATATACAGTTATATTTGATAATGCAGCATCAACATACCAAAACAATATCCCGGAAAGAGAAATATAATGCATTTGAATATCAACCGTACTTTCGTTTTTGACGTAAATTTAGTAAGTTTAAAATCGGCGACTATATACACTCCCGCTGAACTACGTTACAATGAGAGGTGCGTCTGTACGACAATGCGATACGGCGTCATAATTACAACGGTTACGGCGTCTTTCCACAGTTTGTTGACGATACGGGACGTTGTTAAAGGGACTGTAAACCACGAATGACAAAAAAAATAAATGTTCTAAAATACCGTATTTTTTTACAATTTTTAGGGTTATATTGATTAAAATATCAGGACTGGAATATTACATTACTTGAAAAATGTTCATATTTTCAGTATATTCGGTAATATAAGTACATCGCGAAACTAAGTGACATAACGATATACACACTATAAATAGCGCAAGTACATTGATCATTGTATATATAAAATATATACAATTCACTACGCATGCGCAATTTCCATTCCTGGGTTTACCACGTGACGATGAATCAATTATTTTTGTATTTATTTATTTTGACTGGGTATGCATACCCAGTAAAAATAAATAAATGCATTTTTTTTTATATAAAACAACTTTTTTCAAGTAATGTTATATACCAGTCGTGATATTTTAATCAATACAAACTAATAATTGTAAACAGATACGGTATTTTAGAACTTTTCTTTTTTTAGTCATTCGTGGTTTACAGTTCCTTTAANTACCACATTTTAACTAACTCTTTTGACCTGTTAAGTCCTTTCAGCTCAATTCAACAGTGACAAATGCGTCTAATATCACTTTAAGTGATACTTTTGTGCGGCAAAGACCAATATAACAGAGCGGTTTTCGGGTTAAAACGTTATTTGAATTTTGCTAGCTACGTTCGTATTTTTTGCATTTATATTTTAATATTTTACAAGATAAGTATTACATCTTTGGAGCTATTTACTTTAAATTGTTGTTAATTGCGTATTGAGTTTTGCATTCCCCGCTTTTGGGTACACATCGCCTTTGGTCGAATGCTTAATTTTTAACTGCAATAGACTAAACGCTTAATGATAATGCTTATTAATAAACTGAAATGGTAACGAAATATACCACCGAATACTGAATAAAGTAGTAAACGTCATACATTAAAAACATGTATATATTTACCTTTTGCAATATATTGCTACAACTGATTTTTTTTTCCAATTAAATACATATTTTAAATCAATATAATCATATATCTATGTATAGTATACATTTAAGACGAACGTACACATTACAAAGCGTGCTATTCATTGAGGTGTGACGTCTTTAAGACACTTGTTTAGACAAAATGGAGAAAAACACTTTTTCATTTACGAGACGACTCAAGACAAGCCGATTTGATGTGGTCATAGCTCATGTCCAAGCTCTGACCGTTTAATTGAACAATCATACTATTTTACTTAATTAAAATTGTCAACGGTGTATCGCATATGGCGAATGTCACGTTGTTGTTTTTTTACAATGTTTAGGTTTTTAAAGAAAACCACAAGTGACAATAACTTTCAATTTAAATTTCACTAAATGTATTCACATGGGTTTCACGTGGGCACATTGGCAGTTTATTTGAATATCAGCATATTATTACACGTTGGGATTCGTAAACATCATCATAATTATCTACGCCTGATCGCTTATGGTGACATAAGTTAGCTATTCAAATAAAGACATAGGTCACATTGGTTTGCCTTATGAAAACATACTGCAATTGCCCACGTATGGTCGCTCATAGCAACAGCGGCATGCAACTTACAAAAAAGAAACACAGATATTCAATTGTATCGCCTATTGCCAATGACGTTTGCTAATCAAGCCGTTTTCATAGTCGACTAGACATGCATGTTATGCAACGGGATTCTCCCATATGACCCGCGTCGTGTGACAATGGGTCTTATGCCATATGCGGTCAGCGTATCTACAGACCAGCTGCGCCAGTCTGATCAAAAGCTCCCCGGTCCATAATGATTATGAAGTAACAAACGTTTTTCTGGTCTCATTAGCGGACTGGGCTGGCTAAGAACAATTTACGCATGACGCAGGTAATATGGTAATTCCCTCCAGAAAATGTATTAGAAGGTTTACGGGGGATAGTCCAAGATACAAGAGACACTGGGTCTTTTAAGTGCTCGATGTGACGCACCAATTAAACTGCACCTTAACGTATCGTCTCTATGGAAATACTAGTTAGTACATTAATGCTAATGGATTAAAATATGTATACGTAGTATTTTGATTCTATATTTGAAATTAATTTATACAAAAAGAATACTGTATTTGTGTTGTATCTATCTTGTTCTCATTTTCTTAAAAGTTCACTCTATTTCACATCTTGGTCTAACATCTCTTGTGTTTCTATCAGTGCACATTGCACTGTTTTGTAGACACACATCGTTCTTCACGCAGACGCAAAATGCTTCATAAATCTTCTTAGCAACTTTATTTAGCGTTTATGGTTTTACTTGATTTCAAAAGATGAACTTCCCAAAGACATACAGACTTACGTGCTGTTATCCATACAGACGCAGACAAAACCATCGGTTGCACAATTAAGTATGATATATAGTCTGTCTGCTGAAAACCATCACCACCACATTTTCGCAGATACACTGTGATGTTAATGTTTTCATACTCACTTCATCATTTTTTTTCTTCTTATCATCGCCTTGCGGTAAACATACTTTTAACAATTTATCTCGTAAAACAGATCTGTGCTTTATTACTGATAGTTGTACAATTATATAAATGCGTATGGACATTTTGCTTACTCATATATAGTAACACGTGTGTTATATTACACCATGTGGTTTAAACATATAGTATAACTGAAACACCTGGTGTAAAGGATTTTTCAATTATATTATAATATGTTTGTCTAAAGTATGAATTACTTCTTTAAAAAACTATTAAAAAGATGCATATCTTAATTACGAAACGTATTCATCATGCCTGACAAAAAAATAAGAAGTTAACAAACGTCTTCGAAAAATGAATGTATCAAGTTATAGAGATGGTTTTCAAAGTGCGGTAATTTGCAATACTTGATAGGTTATACTCCATACTTGTTTAAAATTTAGTCTTTGGCTTCTATATTTTTAAAATTGCGGTAACCATTAAGTAATAATCAGTTAAACAGCTTTGAAAATTAAGTTGTGACCACCATTAAACGGTATATAAAGTGTTGCAATACGAAATTTGTACCAACTTGATATACGTGACTTGTTTCACGATGTTTAATTGAATATATTAAGTGCATAGCAACGCGAATGTCAATTTGATCTAAATAATTGATGAAAACTCCACAGTTGTTTTGCAAACATACGTCTCGCTTAATTCATTCTGACGTGTGTCGACATGCGCAATTAGTGCCAAAAATGTGAACATGCAACAACATTCATTCGGACAGTTGGCGACATCGGCAATTAGTGCCATGCTGAGTGTGAGCTTGAAGTTGATGCATTTATGTTCTAAATAATTACCTACAGATTCCAAATTATGTGTGTGCCTTTTGATGCATGAACATCAGAATACCATGTTCTACTAATCGGTCGTACTAGGTAACCTGGAGCACTTGGTGTAACAATGTAAACAATTCAAGGAGTATATTATACTCTATTATCAAGTATAGAAGTGTTGAATACCATAAATATCTTGCATACTCTAATGTTTAAATCCTGAAGCACTTTCTGACTCGTTAGGCTCTTCAAATTATTTGATATTGCAACGGGCATCATTTGTGTACAACCTTTTCAAATGATATTTAAAAATAAAATCAATAATAAAATGTAAATTAATATTATAACATAAATAAAAAAATCAGTAATACCATACTATATTAAAAACTGTATAATAATAATAAAACTAATAATTAATAACGTGATAACTTGCTTTTTTATAAATATTTTTAAGAAGTTATATGTTTCACGTGTCACCATGACTCCTCTATATAAATTCGCCATCAATTCAACAAGCTTATCCATTGCTAGTATACATTTAGTCAGAGAAAAACACATGACAAACATTCACACATACATAATATAACGCAGGCATCTAGAAATAAACATGTATAAGCAAATGCTCAAACGCATAGTTGTTTGAGTGAGTCATGCAGTACCAAATACAAAATTACAATTCACCGACGATGTTTGCCGCATTGCCATGTTCTATACCGTATCAAGATTGAAGAACCAAGTGGTAGTTGCGTGATCTTTTACCCGCTTAGAAAGCTAGAGAAGCAGTATCAATGAAAACGCGAGCATCAGAACTACTTCTGTATTGCAATTGTACTTACAACATATTAATCAAGTATATAATCGCCTTTAATATCTCCGGTCTGCTCGTAAGAGCTCGCAATAAATCGCGCCTGTCATAATTGTCTGATGTCGAAAATGAGTTTCAAACTTAGTATTCAATGATAAAGTATGCTTTCCACACACAGCATATACCGAAGTGCACTAACGCAATATTAACATAACATTTAATAGAGTGGCTTATTTCAAACAACATCGATCATCCGTATAAAAATAAATTAAGTTATTGTTACAGCTATTTACTCGTTAATTTCAACGCAATCATCCAAAACGATTGATATACTGTTTACACAATAACATTATTTATCTTAATTCAAAATGCAAAGTTCTTTATTTATTTTAAAACACGATAAGCGGCATTACAGACTGAACATGAAAAGGTTGCTTTCAAAAACTGATTATGTACGTTTCGCTTGCCATTTCACAATCAATGCTTAAGCAAAAAAGCAACATATTAAGCAACATTAAAGGTACATTGTATTGTTAAAAGAAAAACGTCTTTCTATTGAACAACTGAGTCGTAAATTCTTCAAGTAGAGCCTGTTCCAAATATTCAACATTTCGGGCGTTGATATTTTTTTTCTAGTGTTATGCCCTTGATTGTATACTATGAAACATTTAAGGATGGTATCAATCATGAACGTGCTGCACTTGCACATTAGTATAGTGCGGATTCCCTTTAGTGTAATATTGAATGTCGTCTTTTGGTTAGACACAGCGATGCACAAAACGATGCTCGACGATATAAAACGAATTCGACCATTTAAGATGACACGCGTTGTTTACACAGATTAGATTGTCGCATGGTCGCACTTATATTTTGCAGGACAATTTGCGTCACCAATTGAGTGTATCCTTGAATTGTCGCTGGTTATTGTAAAATGTCGCGAGTCGTTTCGTGTGTCGCGTGTCTATCTCAATGGGCGACGTGCGAAACTAAAAGCGACGCATGAAACGACACGCGAAGTTTTATCGCACACATGTTGTGCACATGTCGACTATCGTCTTAAACCCATGCAGTATGACATATCAAATTCAAAGTTACAAGCGACATTTTATTGAGATTGCGCTAAAGATCGTGTGTCGAACTGTGTGGTTACACTCAAAGTGGGCAAAAGTTTAAACGGTCTAAGTAAATTGCCCCTAAAATGATCAATTCTGCCTCACGCTTATTTATAACGGCCATGCAAATGCTAATAATTAATTTGAAGTAATTATAGTATTTATTTTGACAATCTGATAAACTAAAATGCAGACAATGCAATCGTTTTACTTGAGTATAGACATAACGCACCTCAGAACAATCAATCAATAATGTCGTTACATACGTGCACTCAGTAAAAAGATGCGATCAGGCAGTACGTGTTACATTCTGGTGTATAAATAAATGATGTATACTATGTGTTTTTGTAAATATATATAATCGTGTTGTAAGGTATTTGCTGGTCGTACTGGTGTGCACAATAATGTTTTTCCTGGTCTAACGATAACATCGCAGTCAAGGCTAACGCACGAATCCGACATCTATTCTCAAAACGGTCAAGTACTGTACTGTAATATTGAGAATAAGACGAGAATTTGTTATATGAAAAAAAAGCTATAACATGTAATGTATGTTTTCACTTGTTTAAGTATCAGTATCTAGAAAAGTTGTACACGTGTCTAGAACATTTCCTGAATAAACAACCTAATAAGTCAATATCAATGTTTGCAGTTTATTTTCACAGACTGATGTTCACAAGCGGCACATGTTTCATAACATATCCTAAAAGTTGTCAAGTAGATACAGTCTCAAGCACACATTTAAACTGCATGTTTTCAAATAGAACGCTCAACACTCACACCTCAATAGACACAACAGCAAAACATGAGGCAATACAGCGCAGCGCTGCAAGATAACAGAGAGCAAACCTTGTTTACAAGAATGAACGTCGTCTCAGTGTAAAGTCCAAAGAGTGCTATTGGTTATCGAAATCTAGTTTTTTCTCCTCAACCACTGCAGAAATTGTGATTATTTTTTGCTATGATAATCACTCGATATGCTCCACATATTTCGACCGATAGTTACGTATCTTGTAATAACGCTTATCAGACAAACACTTGAATTTTAGGTCGGAAATACTGTCACAAAGAAGAAAACAATTATGTCTCATCAATTTTCGAAACAAAATTAATATTTTCTTGCAAACAATTTAACTCCTCACAAATTGATGTATAATACAAGATATTAAAAAAATCTGTACATAAATACTGGGTTAAATTTCAGCTCGCAAAAATATAACTCAAACATATTTGTATCGATGTTTACTCAACGTCATTTCGTTTCAAAGTCGACCGATGGCTGATTGTGAACGTAAAGAACAAAAAGCTGTACATTTCACAACAACCACAATACTGTGAAGAATGTTTCTTCTCAGAAAAACAATTTCAAGGGCACTCGGTGTTACACTGTGCTTATGTGATGCAGTTTGAAGTGTTAGTGGGAAATGTCTGATTTCCAATGCAATTCGTTTTCCGTTAATGACCAATTACTTCTATATCTTCATACTCCGTGCCAATAGGGCTGGATCATGTGAGTATATAACGACATGTCAAGAGAGAAGCCATTAGCGAATCATATTCATAGTTTTATTTCTTCATTAGTTGAAACCTATTTATTTTAGCTCGATTAGATTGAACTTTTAAGGCCTATTGAAATGCTCTCGAGTAAGTTTCCTTGGTATAATCAGTGCTTTCGTATCTTTGGTTGAGATCTAAAGAAAACTCCCACAGTGGGGATCGAACCCTTGACTTCCCGTTCGCTAGGCGGATACCTTATCCACTACGCCACGAAGATCTAGTATTGCCATATAACTTGATTGAAAACCCAGAACAAGGTAGCGGCTGTAAAGGCTCGTGTGTACTTATTTGCTTTTTACAAATGCAAATGTTTAATTAAATAGAATTGTTAATATCGCGCAAAATCATACACATATGACGAAAGCCAATTTATCCAAAAGCATTCAAACAAAAACGCTTAGTATATCCAACAAAGACACTTTTGGATTTAGCCATTTTTTGCACTGAATTATCTTCTATCAGACCGACCGTCTAAGCGTTAAAGTGGACAATACAAAATAGTTAATCCCGTCGAATAGCAGAGGACAATCGGCTAACGACTCATTGAATTACGCTTTCCAATAACTATTACATTATCGCATACAATATATAAATGGAGCGACTGAAAAAAAAACATGCCCTGTTCAATTATGTTATATAAACAGTGTCCAAGAGCCATATAAGAACAATATATTCGTTAACCTTTCAATGCTGAGTCAATTTGACAAACAGAACACTGATAAAAAAGGAATCCGCAAAGCAATAATGGCAGCACATTGCCGCTTCAAACTCAAATAAATGACATAAGTAAATACTGAATCTTAATGAATGTAAATGGTTCGTTAAAGGAACCTCACATCATGTTTAAAGTGCACAAATTACAAAATGCACTATATTAAAATGTAATTATACATAGTTATTTCACCACTTATTATACTAAATTATTTCACTAAAGTGCAAACATTTGATCAATGATCCTTTGCAAATAAGACCCATATTTTCCGGATTTTAGTATTTGATTGTTATTTGTTATTTATTTTATGAATCGCTTGCAGTACCAGTATAATTCAGTACGTTTATTGTTATATCTCGCTAGGTGTGCTCCTTAAAGAAACATACACATTTCGTATTATGGGTCATAAAGCTGACTTTTTTCTCATTGCCTTATTGATTTATATATGTTGACATACATTAAACACAGGTTAACATAAGTGTCATACACAAAACAAATCTTAATCTCAACCTACAATCATTGTGATGAGCTTACCTCAACCGCGTTTTCAAGTGAGGCTTAATTCTCAACATTATATGTCATGGCATGTAGGAACTAATTTGTACATCACCCCGTGAATAAGCGCGGATTGCCAGTGTATACAGTATTTTTAACAAATCAATTAACAAATCAGATCCGCACCTCGAAAAACCTGACTTCGGTTGCATGTTAATTCCATATTTTTTTACTACTGATCGAAGAAGCAAAAAGTCACATTTAGTCTAGACTAATGCATACAATCAATTATAGTATGACAACACGATAATGGTATGTTTATTTACCTCTTTCATTAGGTCAACTATTTGCCATTTTGTTTTGAAGTTTTGTCAACCGTCTATCATATCTTTAAATCCTAGCTAGCTATTCACAAAAACACAAACACATTTTTTGAAGAAAAAAAAAATTATTGACAAAATGGACTCATTGTCATACTTAAAATGTAAACAAGGACATAACTGTCTTGTAATATAAAGTGATAGTTGGCTCAATTACTATGATATTGATACATAGTTTATATAAATACGACGAAAAACTAATCAACAGTTGACGGAAGTTTGTAATGAAATACAATATTAATACATAGAGCAATATTTGTGTTAATTATGTGTACGTAAGTTTGTATGTAATAAACAATAAAAGGTAAACACACAGCTGCCATAGTCATAAAGTCGCCACTTTCTGAGATAAATAATTTTGAGTTTAAACTAGGAGTGTACATACCCATCCAATATACACTGAACATTTGCGTGTTGTTAACTTGCACAAATGATTTACAGTTTATCGCCAATGTTTTTAATAATTTATAACATGGTTATCAGCGGTGTATCTTTGTGTCGAGTTGCGCAGCCCTTTAGTCACTGTTCTGTTGACTGCGCTGTTATATTGTCAGTATAAGGTATGCAATAGTTTGCTTTACCAGACACAAATAGAACAATACAAATCAATTGTATTTTTCGGCTTACAGAGCAGATAACCTAATCGCACGCGGACAGTAAACAAAATTATACAAATAAAGTGTAAAACATGTAAACACACGGTCTCGTACTTGCATCTAAAGATACTTCTTCATATTGCAATGATTTGATTGTCATTGTAAAGACACGGCGTGTAGTCTGTAAACATATGCTGTTTATATTTGTTTCCTTGTAAGACTGTTGATGTAACGGCTTTGAATTGTTAACATGATTCAGATTTTCGCTCTTTTGTGGAATTTTTGTGAACACCTCTTTCTAACATTTTACATAAAATACATTAATTCTGGCATGTTGTGAGTATTTTTTTAAAAACACGTGCACGTCGGAAATATTTAACTTTATTTTGTAGTTTTGTTTTTAGTCAATTCCGGAATCTAAATCAATTACTGAAGACAGTTTTCACACAATTTTGACAACATAATGGGTTTGTTTACTACAACATTGCTTTGCATTTAATGCATATAGGACGTCAAAAATAAGTGCAAACTGGTGTAGTTGACATTTTCTGATATTTATAATAAATGAGAAATCTTCCAAACTCACGCCCATGCTTAAATAAGCAGTGTTTACGATAGCTCGTAACAACGGCTGAACATATTCAAAATCAATACGTAGTAAAATAAAATTATTCGAGAACATATACCATTGATTTCATCGTAGTGACGCGTAAAGCGCCCATGTCTGACAGTCGCTCGTCTCCGTTATCAAAAAGGGAATGCACAATCAAAATGCAATACCTTGTCTAAGTCAGTACATTACGAAATGTGTTCACACCGTAACAACACAATTTGTGTTGTATTTATAATCTGCAATCCGACAGACAATACTTGATTATAACATATAATGTTTAAGTATATAAAAGATACAGCTTTGAAAAACATGTTATTCCAAATTATGAAGTCAGAGGAGTTCAAGCCGAGTGCGTGATGGTATAACGTAACCACTGAATAATGCTTCTCTTACTGATAGTTCTGGTTTAAATGCTTTTCAAAGTATGAATCTCGTTTTGTGTTAATTCGTAATAGTTTTTTGTTCAACGGATTGTACAAGTTTATCTCTTTGAAACTATGTTACTTATGTAAACTTATTAAACTTTAACAATTGTACGAGGGTGAAGGAAGACAGACATAGACAAACCAAGCTTTGTTATTTGGCCTTTCACTAACTTATTGCGGCTTTTTCCTGAATTGCACGACGATTATCTTAGTTTGAAACTGTATTATACTGCGTCATGTAAGCTCATTGATAAAAACAAAATGTCGTTGAAACTCGTTGTTGTTTGATTTCATCGTGCATTAAAAAGTAACGATTCTGGGGCTCTTGTCTGTATATTACTATCGAGTTGTTAAACAGTTATTAAATTGAAAAGTATTTGATTGTGTTGCTATTTAATTTGAATCGTGTTGCTCTCAGGTTAATGTTTATGTACATCTTACTGTTTATTGAATTATTTGCGTCCACATGTTAACCAATTTAACCACCGCATGATTTTGCCATGACCGTTCCAATGAGTCAATGTATTTCAGGTTCATTGAAAATGGAATTATTACGAGTAGACGGCATAACAACTAATTTGTATGTGCGCGTACTGAAATAAAGGGTGACACAAATGATTGAGCGTAATATGTGATTGATTATGCTACAATTGATCCGAAATCACAAATGAATGAGCACGCAATGTCAATGAAAAAAAAATTATGTCACGGATGTCAAAATTAAGGCTCAGGCCTAATACAAAAGAGAGATGTATCTTCTGGTAACAAAAGGCACATGTGTATGAAAGTGAGGTCAATACCATTCATCGAAATATAAGCGAAATTATAACAATATTTAATTATTAGAATCAATACTGGAATGCTTATTGCATGTCATTAGGTCTTTTCATAACCAGTCCACTGATACTAGATTTGGTGTAGACAGCAAATGTTTTCATTTCGATCGAGTAACTCGTAATCCAAGGTCATCACAGTCCGTTTACCTATTAACCCATAACAACAGCTCCCCATTGAATATGTATCGAAAATGAAAGCCTGTAACGTGTATGCTTTATCAAATTCAGAACTAATCAGACAAATAACGTTTGTTCTCCTGGTATTTCCATTAGCTGCTGATATACGACATGGTAATTTGAACCGTGTTTTTCTTTGTATCCTTTATGGATGTTTTAAATACGCTGTATGTCACTTTATCAACGTTTGCAATATAATCCACTACAGCACTACTAATATAAATTAGGTCGTTTTAGTACTATACCGTACTCGACCCCCCAAAAAAAATCGCCATATTGTTTGTTTTCAACCGGGGTTTCATTGATATCCTCAATAAAAAAACACGTTTTCTTACGATTCTGCCCACACACACACACACACACANCGCGAACTGTCACTTTAACATGTACATGTAGTGTCAAGGCAATTGTGATGAAAACAGTCATATCATTCGTAACTGCATTAAAAATGTATTTGTAAACAACGGTTACAATAAAATGAATATTCAAATAATGTCTCTTTATATCGGAAGTGCCCCGTTTGAACCGAAAGGTGTTTCCGGATGAATTTTGTCATCATTCCTCGTTTTATCCGTTAGATAATCGACCCGCTCCTTGATTATATTGCAGAATCGTGACCTAGTGTCTATTGAGATAAAGAGCGAACGGTGTAAGGTTGTCAACACCTTGGTTCTGCAATTACCGTTCCATGCAGATAACTCCGGTTTTAGAGTCACAGCGTTGTGAGGCACCGTGTTTCATCGCGTTGTGTCTATAATAAGTTGTAACTTAATAGACGACCTACATAAAATATCATGTATGTTTTGATATTTCTTTTCGTGATATTACTGTGATATGGTTCTGAAAGGCATACTTTACAAGTAAAATGTCTCAATAAGGTCAGTAAAATGAGGGATTTGTTTTTGAAAGTTCTACTATTTATTTAGTTCCCATTTCATTCGTAACCCACTGTTAAAAAGAACACAAGCAAACTAAACTTATGTTTATATTTGAAGAATGCTTACATATCGCAATCGATAACAACCAGTGTATACGACATCAATGGTTATTTATGCCTAACCGTTTAGGTCAAAAGTACATATACGCAGTACAACTACAAATAGAAGTATCGTAGTCATACAATTGTAATCACTGCTATAAATGTATCAACTGTAAATACCTGTTAAGACAGTTTCTGCAGTGGCTTGGAACAATAAGTGTATATTATATTATTTTGAAACCAAGTAACTCTATAACGGACTTAAAACTTAAATGAATTACTCATGAATCGAATATAAGCATTGTAGGAATAATAAAACCATTCAGCAAAGTTACTACCAGTAATCTTTATTTATAAAACAACAACACAACACCCGTTTTGATTTCGATTTGTTTAAACGTAAATTTAACCACATGAATCAGAAAACTAACTTTTAACAAGAGACGATTTGAGCGTGTCTAACTTATGAAATAAAATTCCGATCAAAACAAACATTTCTAGAGTGTCGAATGCGTTTCCACGCTGCTAACAAGCGACGAAACGATTACATGCATACTCGCTGTTTTAACAAAGTAAACAACAAAGGAATTTGAAATAGTTTTTTTTATGGCATGTTGTTGTTGAGTTTGTATGGGTGGGGAGCTTTTTTTGAAGGGATCAAGTATTGATATTTAAAGTTTAGTGTAACCACCACCAGGGCAATACGCGTAGTAATAAGATAACCTTTTCTGGCAGAAATATTTGCTCCTCAGCGCTATCAACCATTCAGTCATTGTTTAGACATTTTATTGTCGTATTATGTATTTCCCTTGATATGTGTATTTAAGCAGCCGTATACGTGCGCCATTACTCGACACAAAAACAGACTATGACTGTATATTGGATACGGTAAATACAAGTGGACTTCAAAAGAAAGCCGCACGTAATTGTTTGTATTGAGTTACACAAAAATACTATTGCCGTTATCTTATCACTTATCGTTGAAAAAATTGCATGGTTATTCACCCCCCCCCCCCCATANAAACATGTATTGGAATGATTACATGGGATAGTGCAAGATCCAAGAGACACTGGGTCTTTAAAGTGCTCGATGTTAAGCACCTATTACACTGCATCCTAGCGTATCGTCTTAAGCGAACTTCTAGTTAGTACATTAGGGATAAGGGATGTATACATGCAACCACGATATTTTGCGCCAGTTTGTAAGCGCTAGACCAAGGATCCGCTGAGAGGTATACAGCTTTGTTGCTTTTAAATATCAAAATATTGTTAGTATACACAACCAGACTGAACCAGTTATTTGATATTATATTGCAATTAATATATCGGATTAATGTCGATCAGGCCTGGTGCTATTGTGATTTATAAAAGCCAACATCAGCACATCGGCACAGAAATTATTGAAGTTGTTATCCAAACATGTCTATACGTAGTTGTTGTCATTTTTTTTCTAAAATGAGAGTATTGTCTGTATGAAGTTTCTTTCTAGGTTATGACAAGGAGTCTGCATTTTCGAATTCATGATATATACTTATGAAACACATTGAAAAATTACACACACACACAAACAAGGCACAGTAAAATTTGATATTGTATGATAGTAGTACGCTTTATAATGTAAGTGATATTTTGTTTGAAGGGCACTATATTATCAATATGATAACTTATGCTGCATATGTAATACATTAGTATGTTACATTTATACATTGAATGTTTATTACATGCGTTAATCCATCACCATAAAAAGCGATCATAGACTGTGTGTTAGTAAAGAAAATGTTAACTCAAATAGTCTCCCACGTTCGAAGAAGTATACCCGATGTTCCGACACTTGTTCGTTATGGTCAAGTATTTGTCGTCACCAAATAATCTAACTGAACTTCTGAAATGCATGTGTATAGAACATGTGTTGTTAACGAAATTTTGATGTGTTTTGTATTACAATTTGAACTGTATCACTTTAAAAACCTATATGCAGCATTCCAATCTAAGCAGGCTATATGGGTATTAGACCAATAAATACCTGGCTATAAGTTTACCGTGTAGAATATTTTTTTCTAAAACGAAAGTTTTTGCAGAGAAGGGGATTACGCCGAAATCGCGTTAGAAATTGCAAGTTGATAATTAATAGGATCCAAGTGATAAAACAATGCGGCAATTAATCAAAGCCTCATTACTAACGTAATGCCTCTCATTATCTTAAGGATTATCTCATTATTTCATGAATTAGTACCATACCTACATGTAAACAACATACACGAAAAGCGAAGCATACCTAGCAACCGTTGTTTAAAGCGGGATGCAACTGTCACCTAAAACTTTAACTGGCAACATAATAACGGTAATTATGTTCATTACATGTATCACAAAATAAGGATGCACGAATTTAACACCAAATATAGTACAATCATTTTATTCAGAAGTATATAAATAAGATGTGTTATATACTTAATTATATCGTTAAAATGAAACAAGAGCAAAATCACGTGTATGATAATTTAAATTATCAGCGTTTAACTAAACATATCTCAGATAGCGTCAATTGATTGTAATTTTTTGCTATTTGGTCTTACATCGCTTTTTTTCTATAAGTGCGCGTTGAACTGTTTTGTAGACAAACATATTTCTTCACGCAGGCGCAAAATACTACGTGCATCTACATTGCAAATGTATTTAGCGTCTATGCTGTTATTTGATTTCAAAAGATGTATGTCCCAAAGACATACAAAATAACCTGTTATTATCCATACAGACGCAGACACACCCATCAGTTGCACAATTTATTATGATTTACATTCTGTCTGGAAACCACAACCATCCCATTTTTCTCAGATAAACTGTGATATCAGTATTTTCACACTCATTTCATCATTGGTCTTGTTATTTTTATCTTATCATCGCATTGCAATGAACATTATGTAAACAATGCATCTCGTCTAACCGATCTGTGCGTTATAACTGCAATGTGTGTACACTAATGAAAATTAGGATGGACGTTTTGCTAACGCATATACAGAAACATGTGTGTTCTATTAAACCATATGGTTGAATAATGTACTATAACTGAAACACGTTGTGTTAAAGATTCTTCAATTATGTTATAATATTGTTGTTTGAGATAGGAATAGCTTCTTTCAAAAACCAAACAATAAGAATCATATCTTAATTAGAAAAAGGAATTTATCTGTGTCACTTTCATTATATAATATGATATATTTGTATACATGCTTTTGTAATTACTTGTAAATTACTATCATACAGCATATTATTTTTATTTGTTGTTAAATTTAATGTTATTATGTATTTAGCAAATAAAATATGCGATCTGTTATCGAAACTGTTTAGTGTTAAAAGTTTAATGAGCACATTTATTTTATGTTATTTATACAATAACAATAACGGTTTGACATCGTTTTTCCAGCTTAACCAATTCCGATCCAATTAATAAAAACACATAAACTTGTCAGTTTACCACGTCATTGCGTCCGATATGCTAATGTAATTGCATAATACAACTTAAAACTTTATGAACACATCTTAAATAAGACGGTCATTTAGAAATCCAAATTAATTTTTTTTGCAAGCGATTAATATGAAGATGACATCACATACAAGAATAAGCAACTAAAATTATGCCTATGATTTAGATTAGATTAAGATTTATTAGATAACATGTAAATAAAGGCCTCCGGCCCAAAATACAGCATTCATTTACAATAACATTATACAATGATAAATGCCACCTTGTATACATTGTGATTTTACACTTGTGTTTCAACAATATACACAATATTATACAACACAAAATATAACAAAAACAAAAAGTTTGTAATCAAGGTAAATTTATATTCCCAATGACATTCATTAATTTCGTAACATAGAAAGTTAATTGTCTTATAACAGTGATATCAGTGCTGCTCATTAGAATATTAAATGACGTTTCGTTTCTTTGGCCGTTATACCAATTATACAAATAACTTGTTCTTATATCAGCGTACTGGGGACACTCAAAGAAAGCATGGAATTCGTTCTCCAATACATGTACGTCAAATCTTGTTAAACAAAATAAGCATGTTCGGTTTTCGCGCTGTACGTTAAAATGCCTTCCAAGCTCAATGTTCAATTTATGATTGGAACACCTAAAACGAGCATATGCGCGACGTGACTTAAAGGGTACATCTATAGTTAAATATTTCTCCGGAGTTAAAAGTGATTTAAAAAGTTTGTAAGTGTCGCAGCGCGGAGATGCATTAATCTCATTGTGCCAGTCTTGGGTTTTACAGTCTTGTATACGCTGTTTAAAATATTGTAAAAATATAGTCATATCGCCTACGTCCTGGGCAACCCAAACAAAACCAAAACCATATTTAAATAAGAGTTCCTTCACATATGTTGCCCAATTTTTCCTTCCAATATCGTCTAATGACTTCAGCATTTTGTAACAATTAACTGGATATCTATGATTAGGCATATGAAGTAAATGACACCAGTATTTTATGCATTTCAGATAATACACACAACAAAGTGATAATCTACCACACTCCCCTAAGACCATGCTGTTATTAACCGTCGAACCGACGCCTAAGAAATATTTGCAAAATTCTATTTGTGATCTTTCTATATTATCACAGTATTCATAACCCCATATTTCAGCCCCAAATGTGAGTATGGGTACAACCATAGTGTCATAAAGTTTAAAAATGTCACTATGGGTAAAATAACCAAAGGGAACTTGAAACTGTTTGATAGAGAAGAATGCTTTGCGTGCTTGTGCCACCAACTTGGATTTAGCAGCTGTCCACGATAGCTTTGGAGTAAATAACAGACCCATATATTTATAAACTGAAACAACTTTAACCTTTTGACCATTTAGAAACCACATTTCATAATTGCGTAAAGGACCACCATTACGGAAGACTATAATTTCGGTTTTATTCATGTTAATCTGCATACCAGTATCTTCGCAAAATTTTGCAACAGCGTTTAAATGTAACTGAAGGTTATATGCTGTGTCCGCGCAATTAGCTACGTCATCAGCGTACATCAAACAATAAATATCTGGTATATCATTGGTTATAAATATTCCATGACTACAATGTTCCCTTAGATAGCTTACTAAATTATTTATATATATTGAAAATATTATCGGTGAGCTTAAATCACCCTGCCTGGTACCGATGTTACAGCGGAACGGTTGCGTAATGATATTTCCGGATACTTTTACATGTGCGCGTAAATTTGCGTACATCGATTGCAAGACAATTAGGATCTTGCCGTTCATACCTTTGGCATATAAACTGGTAAAAAGTTTGAAATGAACCAATGAATCAAAGGCCTTTTTGAAGTCCACATATAGCACGTAGAAACGACCACCAGGTTTAGACGTATACTTTTGAATCATGCTCTGGAGACAAAAAAGGTTATCTACAACCGAGTACCCAGATCTAAACCCGGATTGTGACTCTTCTATGATGGTGTTTTTCTCTGCCCACTCATTTATGCGGTCAGTAATTATACTTGAGAAAATTTTATACATGACATTAATCAGTGAAATTCCTCTGTAATTAGCCGGTTCTTCCTTACTGCCCGATTTAAATATTGGGACTATAATACTTTCGCACCACGATTCCGGAAATATACCTGTATCTAAAATTTGATTAAAAAGACTATTCAAGATCGGAATTATAATATGTTGTGTGTTTTTATAAAATTCCGCTCCTATCCCATCTTTACCGTGTGATTTACCAGTTTTCAGCTTAGATATACTGATCCTTATTTCTTCATCTCTAATTGGTCTATTAAAAGGGCTATTAACATCATAATCGTCACTGTTATCAAATCGGGTATTATGAATTGGAATCTGATCATTACTGTAAAGTAAAGATTGAAAGTAATCTCGCCATTTTCCAGGGGAGATAGAATTGCTTTCCGTTTCAGGCTTTGTATGCCCTCTTACTAGTTTCCAGAACGTTTTTGGATTATTGCTTGATTTTAGCAGTGAAAATCGTTTTTTACGTTGATACGTGCATAGTTTCGCCTTGCACATGTTTTTGAAAGATGATCTAGCTNACATTTTGTAGCGATGCTCATACATGTAACAGTATATACAATACACGATTACTTTTAAGATTGAGTGTTAAAGAACCTTTGTTATAATCATCTAAACATGCCGACATAATTATGTTTAAATACACAATATTATTTATATCCCTTTTACGATGAATAATGTTATTACATAATATTCGGTACACTTCATAACTCTGATTCGTTGGTTATTAACCGATATACATTGATGCCTGAAATCACATTTATTTAATATATAAGTCGCATGTATGGTTTATTTTCGAGATGGTTAAGATGCAGTAGAATGTATCAAAGATTGCAGAAAACTGTTGTCAAATTAGACGTACAGTCAACCTTATGAAAATAATATCGTGTCAAAACTATATTTCCGTTCATTTCCTTTTCATATTGAGAAATTAACTACCGCAACTACATATATGAACCATCAAGACGTTGTCCATTTATCGAGATACAATTATTAAGCACAGAGGTAAGTTGTAGTGTTAGCATTTTAGATATGTCAAAAGGAATGACTTGTTCTCGTAGAGACAATGGAAGTTTCAAGGACATACTTCCACTTTAACGTATATAATTTTGACATCATCACAATCAAATATTTAACAATACAACTTTCGTACATAATTATTCTGCTCCTTTTAATAACATTTTAGGTGGCAGTTATCCGTCGGTGAACCGCAATACGTGTCAATCAGTGATAACAACTTGAACAAAAATGAAGCAAACAGATTTGTTGTCAATGTTGTTGATGTCTCTTGTAATTATCGGCAGCTCTACGGGCCGACGAGTATCACATATAATATTGAAGAAAGATACAACTGCAACAACAGTTAGATACGTATTAATATTATTTAACGAAATCACGTTTAGTGTGTATGAGCCATGATCCAGACAACAAACAGGAATATTGATAATAAACACGTATGACATATAATTAATTATTATTTTAAACTGAAGATATGTGTAACTGTTCAATATCTGTATGCAAATAACTCGCATCCAGCCCTGGTATACGGACAATATTGTATTATACATTTTACCCCAAAAATAATTACCTTTTTCATGAATGACTATAAAAAAATCCGCCTTAACATCTTTTCATAGTTTAATTATCACTTTGACATTCAATTGTTAGATGTTTGAGATTACAAGTGAGAAGCACATGTTGTTATAGCTCAAACTATCTAAAAACGAACACTAAAGCTCGTCCAAAAGTAAGGTCAGTTTTAAAGTTGTACATAGTTTATAAAGTGCTGGCATTTTGTAACAATGGAAATGTTAGAAAACACACTTGTTTTTGACTTGCACAAACGTCTTCAGCAAACTTGTATTAAAAATAAAGAATTACTTAATCTCACGGCATTAAATGTGTCGTGTGTCCTTACAAAAAAATCGATGTAAATGGAAAACAATGCCTGTTTCTGATTGACAAATGGAGGAGGTGTGTAAACACAATCGGTATTTCGGCAGCGGATACAGGTAACCAAAGCTTTATTCGACTTGCAGATAAAATGCTTTGCAACTTACTGTAAAACATATGACGTTTAAGGTATTGTACATGTATGCAAACCATTTGACTTCACTGACTTAAGATACCGTGATTTTGGCGTAATATGCAATGTGTCATGTATTTCAAGCCCCCTAATATGTTTCAATTACATATTGTATGTTGGAAGCAGAAATATGCTTTGATTGTTTGTATTTGGTGCATGCATTTTCTTGCAATTAACCATTAGTGTTTGACATCGAAAGACCCGTTATTTCATGATATTTGCGTGTCTTTATTCCGTTCTAGAAGATACTGGTAAAATATCAATGGTACAATACTAAAGAAAAGTATATGATCTGCATACACGTCCAATGAGAAAAACAATTATTTATTTCATTAAAGATAATTATAACTGACGAATCGCAGAAATCTTCACATACAGCAAATGTTTAACCCACGATTGTATAATTAGTGAGCATGACATGATGGTAACCACGGATAGTGTAAAGTGCATATTCTATTTTAACAAAAAAATAATAGTCGGACGATCGTGATTGTTTACGATACGATAAGTCTAGCTATCATTTCAAAAATGAAAATAGACTGTAGAAATGTTCCGACTAGCAATAACCACAGTCTTATTACAGAACGCTCTAAGGCGCATATAATCTAGTAAACCGTCTTCTGCAAAAACAAATCGCATACAAAGGCTAAAAACAATGACATGGCAGTGAGATAACAAATATCAACACAGTGTGCTGCGCTGTATTTGTGTATACGAACTATCATTTTTTTCTGAAAATGAACCGTGCTTTGTAAGCCATTCTCTTGTTCACACTTCGACCTATTATTGTGATAAATGCAATTTTATATTGCCGGTGACATAAACCTCAGCATAGTCGTGGACATTTTAAAGAAAGTCTTTCACAGAACCGTCCGCAAATTGTTTAGAAATAACGCGAATTTAAAGTCGGAGATAAACTGACTTCTTATGGAATAAAACTAAAATGAAAAAAGTTATGAAAAAAGTATGCGCTTTTTGTTGAACAAGGACATATATAACACTGTGTACTGTATAAATGTGTCTTACTTTTTGTGTTGATGAATTCATTGCGGTTCAAACCCGATGGTATAATAGCCGATTATCATTCACAAAAATGGCAATATAACTTTAATAACTTTTCCAATCAAATGTAGCCGCTTGTCATAATTTGAAATCATTTACTCCATCCGAAACAACTGTCAAAGAAAAGCAGGCAAATCTTCCAAAACAGAGGGTATTATTTTAACAAGAAACATTGTGCATACTTCTTTGCAAAACTAAGTTCAATATCATCGAATCAAAATATGCTATGCGTTATGGTTATTTCCCGGCTAATAAGCCGGTTTGATTGATTGTGATTTAAGAACTCGGATACACTAGCTCGTAATTAATTTATAAAAACTACAAAAACGTTGTTTAATGGTCGATAAACAACAATGATGGGAAACTTGTTTCTTAAATTTAACACAAACAACTTTATAAGTAACCAAATTGGATTTTACAGCAATTTCCAAGAACTTCGTTTCCTAGAGTTCATAGGATATTCAGTATTGTGAACTTTAAGTAATTCGTCAGAATGTCTGCGTCTTTAATGTCATACGTTAAATGGTTTTTCTATTTCAAGAGAAAGATAAACAACAACTCATACCCAAATTAATGAAGCTGCCATACAAATATAATAGTATTTTTTCTGGATTGTATGCATCCATTTGACATTTAACACCATGCTGATGAGACATTTTTTAAACAAAGGATGTTTGTTTCATCCACTAAGACTATACCGAATATGTGATACATTCATACCACATTGATTGTGCCTGTTTATTTTAACGGATAAGGACAAATTATATTGTGATGTTATATTCAAATTTATTTGATCTTAAATACATAGTTCATGTTTGACTCCCTCGTAGTGATTTAATTCTTTTCAAACAATAGTTGTCTTAATATTTATATTAAATTTAGAATGACATCGGCTATACCATTGTTTTATATTTGGGTCAATGATCGTATCAACAATAACGTAAATAAATATTTTCACAAATATTTGAAGATCAACACGAAAAAGTGTATTATATAATACTGCCAGATGTATTTTGAGTTCGAATATAAAACTAATGCAAATTAAACCTGAACATTGTCCATGGTAGTGTTTCGTTAGAGTTATCGGACATAAGCCATATGAGTTGGTGAAACATTCTCTGTCGAATACAGAGTTAACGATAGACGGCTTTAAAGCGATTGATCAGTACCAGAACTTCCACCCTATCGTATGTAGCGGATCACAATAATGCCAATCTGATTTAATGTCAGGAAATGAAAATAAATGTGTCTCTTCAACTGATGTGTTTTCTTCTGATTTATTTATCTTGTGAATTAGCACAACGCTGATGATTGGCCGGAGATCTATCTCAGCCGGCTGTAACCGAAATAATACAACCGTTACACCACAGGGCAGCTGAAATGCATTGAACGACTTTCTGGTGTAAACCATACATGTGTTTGTATGTTGAATTTATAGTGTTTACACTTTCGGCATTGTTCAGTCAGGTGGTCTTGATATTATTCATAGCTGCCACAAAATTATGATTTACAGCATGCATGTATTGGTTTCATATACGATGATATACAACTGCAAGATACTGCGTTTGTTATATACAAGTATATTTCTTAAGATTTTCCCAAAAGCACCATTTAGAAATCAAATCATCATACAATATATATCTTGTTAACATATACCTATATATGCATAGTCGACAATTTTCAAATTTTGTATCAAATTGTGTATCAAAACAGCTACACACGTATTGTGTGCAATTGAACCAGTAGTATCCCTAGTAGTGCGAATAATGATTATGTATTGTTTATTCAAAGATAGCAACTAAGAAATTGATTTATCACGAACAAACGAATGTCATGGATAAATGTTAATATAATTATACTATCCTCAAGTGCAATGAACGATGAAAGTGAAACCCGTATTAAGGTTTTATATTAAGTGTGGTTAATGTCAGTGTGACAAACACATCTAACATCCCTGTAATTGCATAGAAATGGTCGATATGATAATCGGTTGAAAATTCAGATTAAGCACTCTGAATCGGAAGTTACCCTACATTAATCATGCAGATTTGCTTTATTGCTGACGTCTGTCGTCAGTAACACTACGGAAAGTGTTTGCATTTGTTAAATTTAGTGCCTTTGATGTCAGAACAGAATGTCATGTTTTTTTCAGTGAGATGATCGAATTGTGTTGGGATCATTTTATTGGGCACTTTTTTTACTGGGCATGTTATACGTACAATGCTTAATATTATTTGTTATAATGCCTTCCCTATTAACTATTTAAGTAAACGCAATTGTTTCCTCAGCTTTATGTTAAAATGTATTTCCAGATGAGAGTAGTTTTCCCTTTAGTGCATATTTTTGTCCACATACTTCAACGTGGTTTGTAATTTACCTATGGATACTTGTTCCGACTGAGTTACTGTTATTAATGTTAATGTCCGTATTTGCTCGTCTTCCTTGATGACCTTCTACATGTTTAAATACAATCATCTTGAAAAGTGACTGCAGCAGTTTTGGTCTTAATATATATGTCCGTTCTAACGCTGTTCATTACCAAAACACAACTTTGTGTAGTAGTGTGCAGGGTGCCTTACACATACATGTACAGCAACACATTTCTGTTTAATTATACATGATTACGTTGTTTTGTTACATACTTTTGAAACTATTGGTAATAATTTAAATGATAAATGATACACAGTGTTTAAATGGATAGGATGATTAATTGATGCTCTACAAGGACAATATATAATGTAATCCAATTAATAAGTTCATTAAAACTGAACTCTGAAATGTATCAAACAAGTCGCTAAATTCCTTATAACATCTTAATGCCTTGTTTATTTCCATTTAAACACACAAATATGCTTTTGAATGTTGCTATATACACTGTTAACGCATGGTTTTGTTATTGTACCAACTTATGTTTGACAACTATGATAAACTCTCATCAGCATAAACACAAGTGAGTGTATCAGCGGTAGGATAGCGTCGTCTGATGATGTTTGTATAAATACTGTTTAAAATAAACAAAGGTTTGATGTGCCTGATGATCTCTTTCTGATAAACATTTTACATTAACTCAACTGTATGATCAGAATATAGCATTACGAAATATATGGTCTATACAATATAATTCTAACACAACTCGCGTATTGATTTATGTCATCAGAGACAAAAGAAGAGCGTGTTATTCTGCAATAATTATGGACAGAGCCCAAATAACTCTGTAAACCTCCAGGACACATTGCAGATAAACAAACGTGATTCATCGAACTAAAACTCGATACATACGAATGGTTCAGGTATAACGTATTGAAACAAAGACTTATCTTAATGATTCGATTCGCTTAATGTGTATGAATGACATTGACGTCACATTGTGTGTAACGGTTAGACGACGTCATTAATTATCGCGGGTAAATGTATTTTAGTTATGGTTTGGCGTTGTTTACATAATATAGCTCTCATTCGCTACCTTACACAATAACGACGAAGAAAATACTGTTAGACAACACGATAACACGACAACACGATAATGGTATGTTTATTTACCTCTTTCATTAGGTCAAACGTTTGTGTTAAGTTTTTTATATAATGTCATTATTTGTTTATATCTGTGTAAATCGTATTTTTGTCAAACCTAGCTAGCTACTCACAAAAACACAAAACTTTTTTGAAAAAAAACACATATAATTTGTTTGATAGCATAATTATACAGAATTGACTAATCGTTATTTAATTAAAGAGCAAACTCATACATGTCTTATGAAGCACACTGTACAATACTATTTAACTAAATAATATGATGTTGATAAATAGTTTATATAACTACAACGCAAAACTAATCAACTATTAACGGGAATTTGTAATGACATACATATCTCTACAGAAATTAACATTTAACAAAATAATAAAACTAATGTTTGAACAGACAGTCTCGTACTTGTACCCAATGGTACATGCAAGGATGTGTTTGTTTTTTTAATAGCCATCGTGTAGTCTGTACGCATAGTATGTTTGTATTTGTCTCCTAGTATAAGCCTGTTGATGTAACTGTTTTGAATGGTGTACATGATTCCAACTTTCGCTCTTGTGGAATAGTTGTTAAAACCTCTTTCTGACCTCTTCTATAAAACACATTAATTCTGACATGTTGTACGTATTTGTTGAAAACAACTCGCACGTCTGAATTATTCGCCTTTCGTCTGTAGTTTTGTTTTCCGTCAAGTCCGGGATCTAAATCAATTACTTAAGACCGTGTTCATACAATCATGACAATATAATGGTTGTTTACTGTAATCTTGCTTTGCGTTTAATGGATATAGAATATAAAATCAAATAATTCGAGTGCAACATACTATTGCTTTCATCGTATGAACGAGTAAAGTGCGCCTGATTGGCAATTTTCTCGTGCCCCCACTAAAAACATGAATAGAAGTCGGTAAGTTACCAAATGTTTTCGCACCGAACGAACAAAACATATGTGTTTTATTTACAATCTGCAATCCGACATATAATACTTTTGATTTCATTTCATCATGCCTCAGAAAATTCCGTTACTGGTGCTCTAGTCTTTATATTTTAGTAATTAAATTATAATATACAATTAACTGTTGATTGAAATATTCTGGGACATGTGTGAAGTTTATATGTCCTTAAAACCAGTTTAATCACCCAAATGCTTTTGCTTTGAACTCTTCAATGAATCAATGTATTTCAGTTTTATTACCAATGGAATAATTACGAGTCGACGGCATAGCACTTAATTTGGATACGCAAATACTGTAATAATGGGTGACGCATACGATTGAGAGTAGCATGTGATTTAGTATCCTACAATTGACCCGAGTTCACACATTAATGAGCAAGCACAGTCAATTACTGGTGAAACAAATTTCACGGATGTCCAAATTGAGGTTCATGCCTACTACAAAAGAGCCATGTATATTCTTGTAACAATAAGCAAATTTGTATGATAGGAGGGTCAATAATATTTTCTCTGTGTTCAGCGTTAGTCAACAGTAAATATACCAAATATTTTTAAGCGACATTATAAACAATATTTCATTATTAGAATCAATACCGGGATGGTTATTATATGCCATTAGGGCATTTCATAACCTGACCACAGATACTGAATTTGTTGTAGACACAAATGTTTTCATTTTGATTGAGTTAATCTTAACCCCAGGTCATCAGAGCGTGTTTACCTATTAACCCTTAAAAACAGCTCCCCATTGAATATTTATCGACAATGAAAGCTTTTAATGTGTATGCTTTATCAAATAATCGTTATTGTCTTATTAGGTATCTCCCTTGATATTATTATTTTTAGCAGACCTCTGCGTGCGCTAGTAATCGACAACATAACATACTGACTGTATGACTGTATATTGGATACGGGTAATAATATTGGACTTCAAAAGAAAACCGCACGTAATTGTTTGTTTTGATTTACACCATAATACAATTGCCGTTAGCATTTATCATTAAACACATTCAAGTATAAGGAAACCACGAACGATTTCGCCAAAAGCTTAATTTCATCAATGCTATATTGATAGAAAAAAAATGTGTTAATCCGTTGTCAAAACTGTTTTCTATATTTAAACACTCTACTCTGATTTGTTTAATTGATACTGTTTGTGCAGAAAATACCAATATAATAAAGTGGTTTTCGGGTTTAATATGATTATAATGTTGCTATCTTCGTTAGTATTTTTGGATTTATTACTCAATACTGTAAAAGATTTTTAGTAATATGGCAAATGCATCTTTAGAGCTATTTACTTTAAATTGGTGTTGTTCATTGCGTTTTGCATTCCCCACTTTTGGTTACAAACCGCATGCTTAATGTAAGCTTCAATACGCTAAACGCTTAACGGCTTATGCTTAAACTTAAATGATTACCAAACTTACCACAGAATACAAGCTATGCTTAAAACGATCAATGCCGTATCGTCACGTCATAAATTGATCACAGGTATTAATTTAGGTTTTGCACTGTTTTTCTACATCTGAGTTTGTTTTTCCAATCATATGTATATTTGAAATTAATAGTATCATATATCTTTGTATAATATTCATTTAATATGAACTTACACATTGCATAGCGTGATATTCATGGAAAAGACCATTCTATATAGTGAGTTGTGACGTCACTAAGAAACGTGTGTAGACAAAATGTAGAAAGACACTTTTCCATTTACAAGACGGCTCAACAAAGGCCGATTCGATGTGGTCATTGCTAATGTCCCAGCTCTGACCACAAAATTGAACAATCATAATATTCTACTTAAATACATTTGCCAACGTTGTATCGCATATGACCAATGTCACGCTATTTTACCATATTTAGCTTTTTATAGAACGCCACAAGTGACAATAACTTTCAATGTAAATGTCATCACATTTATCCACATGGGTTTCATGTGGGCATATCGGAAGGTTATTTGAATGTCATCATAATAATACACGTCGTGTTTCGTAAGCCAGCATTGTAAGTGGCAGATTATATAAACATCATCATTATTCTCTAAGCTCGATCGTCTATGGTGACATACGTTAGATATTTAGATAAAGCCAAAGCTCACAATGGTTTGCTTTATAAAAACATACTTTAATTGTCCACGTCTGGTCGCTAATAGCAACAGCGGCATGCAACTTGCGAAAATAACCACATTTCTCCACGTCTTGTCGCATATTACCAAAGACGTTGGCTAATCAAAACATGGCCATATAGGACTTGACATGAATGGTTTGACCCGCGTCATGTGAAAATTGGTCATACTGATTATGAAGTCACGAACGGCTTCCTGGTCTTATTAGCGGACTAAGCTTGCTACGAACAATTTACGCATGGCGCGTGTCGTATGGTAGTTGTCCCCCACAAAATGTATTAAAAGGATTACGGGGTTAGTGCAAGATACAAGAGACACTGGGTCTTTTAAGTGATCGATGAGATGAACCTATTAAACTGCACCTTTGCGTATAGTCTCAAGGGAAATACGAGTTAGTTTAATTATGGCTAAGAGGTTATATATACCACCATGAGTTATGGCGCCGGTGTATAAGAACTATACCAAGGATCCGCTCAGACGTATAAATCTGTGTTGCCGTTACATAACCAAATACTGTGGCTATAAACAATCAGTTATTAGGAATTACGATGATATTTATTTATCTGATTACCCTCGCCATTGACGATCAGACCGTGCGTAATTTTGATCTGTATACAAGTCAACTTTAGCACATCGACACATACATTATTGAAGATTTTATCCCAACATGTCTATACGTTGTATTATGTTTCTCTTTTTTAAAATAATGCACGTAGAACTGTTTTGTAGACACACATGTTTCTGTTCGTAGACGAACAATGCTACATGCATCTACCTTGCAAATTTATTAAGTGTGTATGCTGTTACTTGATTTAAAAAAATGTATTTCCCAAAATACATGCAAAATAACGTGTTCTTATCAATACACATGCAGACACACCCATCGGTTGCACCATTCATTATGATATATATTCTGTCTTAAAAACACCATCGTCCCGTTTTTCTCAATGTTTTCATACCCACTTTATCATTGTTCTTTTATTGTATTTATCTTATCATCGCCTTGCAATGAACATACTTTAAACAATTTATCTCGTCTAACAGATCGGTGCTTTTTAACTGCTAGTTGTGTACAGTTATGGAAATTGGAATGGACGTTTTGCTTACGCATTTACAGTGACATGTGTGTTATAATAAACCATATGGTTGAATCATATAGTATTACTGAAACATCTGGTGTTTAGCATTGTTTAATTATATAATACGTGTTTTGTCTGAAAATGAATAGCTTCTTTCAAAAAACAATTAATAAGAAGCTTATCAAAATTACGAAACGAATTAATCATCCCTGATTAAATAATAAGAAATGATCAAACGTCTTCAAAAAATGAATTTATCAAGTTAAAGAGATGGTTTGTAAAGTGCCCAATTGGTCATTTGTTATACTAGTCTGGATAGGTACCACGCCATACTTTTTCAATATTAATTATTTGGCTTCTTTATTTGTATTATTCCGGTCACCATAAAGTAGATATCAGTAATACAGCTTTGAGGCTGATCTTGTGACCACCACTAAAGGGTATTTGAAGAGTTGCCATTGGAAATCGTTGCGAACGTTATATAAGTAAGTTGATGTTCGTTGTATCTGTGTTATTATTTGAAGAGACATTTACATCGTTCAACATTATATAAAGCACAAATGTCTTATGACAGTATGCATACAATACTATGATAACAAAGATTGTACGACCTTGTGTAATAATTTCATACCGTAAGACGTGTGTTGATTTCGGTATTCAAGCTCAGGCTCTGAACCTTCTGAATTGACTTGCTAATTTAATACGTTTGTTTTGATTGCGATGGTGATAGAGCCCAGATATTACCATTGTTTTCCGAATGCAGTTGTATTCATAACATAACTATGAATGTATTAAAACGGGACTTGAGGACATATGTTCATATTTTGACTGACATTTAATGCATGAACTATCACAACTAGAAACGTTGCAAAATGCTTATTATAGTGTGGAACACATTAAAACTAAAGAGCCTACGCGTTACCTATTAAAAGTCTAAATAAAACGCTATATTACTTATACCAATATTTGTCCAATTATCGATGAAAAGTTTGAAAAATGCTGTTTATGCTTCGTAATGACAACAATAAATGAGTCAGAAATGTGATTACTTCTATGTGATGATATGTATGAGTATATATGTTTATGTTTCTATTCTGTCAGAATTTCTAGTTTTGGATGTCCATTATAACGGTTGAGTTCATGATCAAGTCGAAAATATTTAACTTGTTGTCTTTAACTGCAACTTGTTCATGTTGTTAAGCCAACACTACCGATTGGGCAAAATGACAAAGTGCGAACACCTTAAGATGTGCTCTTTATTATCAGGTATGATATGCCTTAAGCACTGCATTGTTTACCTTATATGTGTTAAGCATTTTCACTATTTGTTCATGCAATAATAAACAACGTGATTATCCTGCAAAGGTATGAGTTTTTTCATTTAAAAACCCCCACAGAATTAATGTTTTTAAAGACAATTTAATGCCATTGGATTTTATATTTTTAATCAGTCTGCAATCTTTAAGGTAACATATAAGCTTGTTAAAGTATGCGTATGACAAATAATATATGCATTTTTGTTGTTTCTGCACACTAAGTAAAATACATGTATATGAAATTATATGTTTACTCAGTACTGTTTACACATTGTGTTTTGTTTTCATTTTACTATTCATATTGTGAACAATGGCTATAGCTAGATGTGATTATTTTTGTATTACAACCTTTGATTACAAATTTGTTGGTATTTATTACATATGTAGTGAAAAGGTGAAACTTTGAAACAAAAACATCAACATTTATTGTAAGTTTTACAATCATAAGATCTCAATAACATTTGAAGATTACCGAAAATGGTGGTCATTTTGGGGCAAAAGGTTTCATAAAGGTGTGTTATCCAATGCCATATAATAAGCGAGTCCATTTTTATGTTTGTGAACTGAGGTTCAATACTTGACATGTGTTCCCATATACCCTTCAATCAGTTGTATTGTACTAAGCGGCATTCATATGGATTTGCATATACAAAACACTACAAAATGTCTGTGTCAGTATCTTTCTATGTTATTTTCCGAGTTTTGTTCACTTATATCTAAATATTGTGAAACTGAAAACAAGTATAACTTACTGTAAAGTTCGATAACATCATGTGATTTGATGTGCGGTGATTTTAGATATCATCTTATTTGTATAATATATGCCACCTGGGCAGCGCATTTTTTGCTTGCACAATTAACTAGTATGTCTATAAAAAGCTGTCTTACACATATGCTTACTTTTGCTGCTTTTAATGTTAAAGACTTGCCTTGAAATCGTGATACATATATCAAATATGCTGGTGTTAAGTTTCCACGACAACCATGCTATTGGATGCTTTGTCTTATTTATAAGTGGCTCCCTAATGTATGTACTGTCATAATAGTTTATGATTCATTTGCATATATACTCTTTTAATTACTTTTAAATTACTTACATATTTTTGTTTTTATTATTTTATGTTAAATTTGATGTTTTTGTTTATTTAGCAATTAAGCTATACAAAACATTATCGAAACTGTAAAGTGTTAATTGTTTATTGTGCACAGTTCAACTCAATCAATGTTTATGTATATAACTGGGTGTTTTATGACAAGCATGTACTACAAAATAACGATTACGGTTTAACATCGTTTTTACAGCTTAACCAATGCCGATGCCGTTCCAACAAATAAACTCATAAACGTGTCAGTTTACCAAGTCATTGTGTCCGATATTCTCATGCAATTGCATAATAAAACATAAAACCTTACGAACCGATCTTAAACAAATCGGTAATTTTATATCCACATGATTTGTTGCAAGCATTTATTTAGTATTTCAATCTTCCAGAATGACAGTTGTGTAAGTTGTTATGCCTTAATCTAAAACAGACATTCATTGTATTTGAAATCACATATACCGTATCATATGAAACCAAAGACAATGCAATAATGGAAACTACACATACACATATAAGAAAACAATTTCACAGCAATAAATAAGCAAACTTATAAAAAGGTATATGACGAGTTTTTCGTTTAAATTGTTATACATGTACATATTAAACAAAACATTGCGGAAATTTCTTATGTACTGCGTATTTAAACGCTTTTTACATCCAGATGCGCAGACACAACATGGAAAACATGTTACAAAACTGTTGATATAGGAAAACAGTGGTATTTATATACGTTAATTATATCATTGGCAGTTAGATTCTGGATTGAATAACTTTTTAATTCTACGACTTGTCACTCGCAAGACAACCAGCGCTTCAAATTGCACACCGAACATCTTTCGCAAGTTATGGACTTGTTAGGCTGCAAGATGTCAAGTGAACTGTGGATGAACCAGTATAAACTATATCAATAATACCAAACTATTTACGAAAATAAAGGCTATATATGGCAACCAATGTATGGACTATATGTACATCCAATGAAATATACGTTGGTTACCGAAACTAACTTAACAAACACTATTCTAGCTATAACCACCGTAAATAAAATTGGTATTATGTCGTAAAAAGAAAGATCTGTCATAATGTCAAGCAGGTTCTGCTTCGAGGTTTTCTAGTATGGGAAACAGGACATTTAAACTGATATAAGATTTCAAGCCTCGATATCCGATGTCCACAAACAATGCATAATTATACATTGTATGTTATAACTTTAACAATATTATGTTAACGTCCTTGCAATGTCAAACGGGTTTGATGATAGAACTGCTGTAGCAGATTAAGTCATTCCCATCGTTTGTTATATTTTTGCAACATGCAACGCATGTTCTTTTTCATGACCATGCGTGGTCAACAGCAAATAATTTATGTTGAGAACATTCCCTGAAAGGTACATATTGTATCGATGCTAACAATAGTATATACAATACACGAATACTTTAAAGATGAGGGTTGAATAACCGTTCTTATAATCATCTAAACATACCGACATGTGTTCACTATACAAAACTAATGTTATTCCTCTGACGATGTATACTGTTTTTACATAATGTTCGGTTCACATCATAGCTCTAATTTGTTGTTCTTTATTCGATAGACATCGATGATTGACATCACATTTATGTAATATTAACATCCGAGCTATGCTTTAATTTCGAGATGGTTAAAATGGTGTAGAATGTATCAGTATATTGGCGAAGATAGGTTGCACAGAAATTTTAAATGTGAAAAGCTCGAGGCCTCAACAAAAGGATAATTATATAATGGAACATGTTTAAAACAACAACTTGAGTTGGTGTATCATCGCTCGCCTTTTTTATGAATGCACTTTTACATGTTTAAACACATATATTAATGCAGACCGTGAGTTTTACAGCCTGCTCACGTTGCAAAGTAAATCCTGCTGAATTTGCAGCGTTGTTTAGACGTAATGTTGTTACCTCATTTCAATTTAGATGTCCTCTGCAAACACAAAAAATGATGTTAAATGCAACCAAATGATGGGCGTATGATACTATAATTCTAGTTATTACCTAGTGAAATGTGCCAAGCCATTGGAACGTGATCTTACTATAAGATACCGTTTTCTTATCCATTCAGACACAAACGCATCAATCAGGTGCACAGTTTATGGTATCGTATTTTCTCCGAAATTGAGATGTCTTTGTTTAGATTTTCAACTAGTCTGTTTGTGTTTTGCTGTTATTTATCTTATTATCCTAGAAATCAATACACATTTTAAATATGTTTATCGTATGCGATTGATATTTTTTTCATGATTTGACTGATTGCACAAAAGTTTCACAATTATTAATAAAACAATATGTGTGAAATTAAAACGTGTTTTTTATTCACGTAGTAAAATCCAACATCTGCGTGTAAGTGCGCCATAATTATGATAGATTATAAATGTCTAAAATATGAATCGCTTATAAACCACCTGAAAAAGTAAACGATACAAAACAATCATGCCATATAATTAAAAGTAGTTAGCAGTACAAAAAAAAAACACTTTAAAATACATCAAAAGAAATGGATATTTTGTCAAGTTTGCGTGTAGTTTTTCTATTTTTGTATACTATGATTTGCTATTGTTTAACCCACTTTTCTACCAATTAAGCGTATACAACATAAGTATATCGGTCAAAGAAGCAAAACATAGAGACTTGCTCGCTTAATGCGTGTAGGCTCGGAAATCACACTCAGTGAATGTTCAAGTGAATTACATAATTGGCGACACTTTACCAATCGAAAAACGGTTTCACGGAATCCGATGGCCTAGTGTAATGGGGAATGTTTATTTGGTATATTTCTGCACATGAATGGGATAAGGAGGTGGGAATTCTGCGCGATACCCTTTAGTTATTGAGATACAATTATGGACATCGTTTCAATTTTAAATTATATAATTCGTCGCGCTTACTGTTCGGTTTTATTAAGACGATGTTTATAATGAATTGATGTACTTTGTAGTACAATGTTTATTTTCTTACTTTTATTTTGTAAATCTGTATTTAATAAACCTTTCAAATATAAGTGTAAACTAGGTATTAAAATAATTGTTTAGACTGGGGTTCGAAATAAAATAACTTGGTAATACATTTACCATTTAATTATGAAATATTGACCATTTTTCAGGTAATTTTTTAATGTATGTTTAAACTGATTTCAGGTAATTGGTGTTTTATAATCCAATATTACATTAAAATTGAGTAAATACGCTTAATTAAAGCGTTATTAAATACGGCAGATTGTGAAGATTTTAACCAAATAGTTATTGTGTAAAGAACCAGAATTTTATGATTGTAATCAAACAATACGATACAGTTTAACGCCGCTTTTACGGCTCTATCAATAATGACGATATTGGCACATACGGTATTAAACATATTGAACTCATAACATGTCATTTTTACTGCATAATTATGTCCGATCAGCAAGTGTGATTTTACACTAGACCGGAGTCTTAAAGCATGTCTAACAATTCTTGGGGTGTTCAAGAACGAAATGATATTACACTATATTTGATAGATGTTACAATATTTAATTATAAAATTTGGCTATTTTCCAACGTATTCGTCGTTCTTAATACACAGTCATTAAAACAACGTCAAATGTCGTCCGACGCTAATTATTGCACCGGAAGTTCAGAGTCGATAGGTTGAATCTAAATTTCGCAACCAACGCTCTATGTCAAAAACACCTTCTGTTTCTATATCACAGGGTTCCAAAAGTTTCACTTGATTAAACGTTTTTGAACAAATTTCTGGTGACGTTTCACGACGAGTTTTTTCTTGTTTGCTTAATTATACTTTTAAAACGTATTTTCATCAAACAAATCCGCAAATGTGACTGTTTATTTCCTACATAACAACGATGATTTGAATGATGTTTTCAAGAAGTCACTAAATATGGACTTCTTTCATTTTCTAAACAGCATGCTCGATGTAAATATATATGTACAAATCCAAATACGGCATTCAAACTTTGAATTAGATCATTTTGTAATAAACGAAACTGCCGAAGCAATTTCGAGCAATTCATAATACTGAAAGCATTTGCGTTTATTGTGTATTTGTATTTGTCTTTATTATTTGTAGATACGTTAATGGTATATGTAAATCCTTATTTTTGAAGCATGCTCATTCAAGATTTTAGTTAGCATAATTACTAACAGAAGCGCTGGTATATTTACTACATTTCCATATGAGAATATCATACATCATTTAAGCACTTCATTTCAAATTATTACGAACATACGCGTGCCATTAGATTTTGTTTAGCACCCGACACCAAACAAATTTAAATTTGCGTGTATCGTCAGTTTCGGAAAAATTGTTCGTCCTAAGTTAAATGGAGATCTTTTTCTTCAGATAGAGCACTCCTTTTTAATATAAGAGTGTGTGCCGGCGCCTATTTGTTACGACGTATAACATGTACAAAGGTGATGAGATGGGAGTTAATTGTGGTTAAAATGATTTACATGATTCGTTTCCAATTTTAAACAACTTATTACCATTTGTCACGCCTTTGTTATTGCCAAATGTTTTCCAGCGTATATGAACACAAATGAAACGTTGAGATATATGTCCCTCCACATCAAAATTGGACCCTTTAAAATAAATAACATTTGTTCAATTATGGATTGATGTCACCATCCTGCTGTGTTTGTTCCGTTATAAATTGATTATCTATGACATTCAAAGTTCTGAAATTCAATCTGCAAATTGGGAATTGTAATAGCTGTTAATTGCGCTGACTGCAATTTAACACGTTCATGTACTTTGTATTCTGACGTGTGCGTGTTGTTGTTGTTTTTACATATTGATTATTGTTTCATCCACTAAAAACAGTACTAAATTACCGATCGATCAAATTATAAATTATATATGGTAAGTTTTAAACTATCAATCAATACAAACCAGGAACGCGAAAATCAATGTATGGTAAGTAATTTTCATCCACAGCGCATAATATGCATGCAATAGCTGTGTGGTTATTGCATGTAAACAGTTTCTTCTGACAACAACCTCTCGTATAGATATCCACCTTTGGTTTTGATATCAAAGAAAACAAACAAAGTAAACGCTATTTATGTTGTACAATCTCTGGCAGTAGCGGGCATTAGTTCAAGAAATCCGTGATGCAGGTACGTCATATCACACATTTATATGCTTTAACATTCAATTTACCTTAAAAAATAGCAATAGCCGATATCGTTTTGCAGGGCATTGTTTGTTGGAGTTAAAGTTAAAATAAGGGTCATATTGCGTTCGGAATCATTTCGTATACAGTAATACATTCAAAAGTAAAATCGCTGTGTGAATTGTGGACACCTCAAAAGCCCTATTTACACAGTTATTTTAGCAAAATCCTTCATAAACATCGTTTCTATGTACCAACCACATACAAAACAAAACGCATAGTAATAAATACAATAATATTGGTTTCGAAAATTATATATTTACTGTACGTATAATAGATTGTGATGCATCTGGAGTAAGTATAATTAGTTTCTACCAATCTTCGAAAGTGTATATTTTATGTTAAACAGTAAAATAAACAATTATTTATATCAGATAAATATGATATATGTGAGTTGGTACTAAACCATGTTTTCATTAATATTTGTTGGCACAATTTGATGAACCCGACTTATACCTTACTGATGTATTCTGCATTTTCGTTCAACATGTTTTATGTACTAAATAACAGTGCAGATGCACACGTGTTACCGCTTTTGTATAAATACAAACACTTATACATGTTTCTATTGATTTCAATGTTTTTTTCTCATTTTGTTACCTTTCATTACCGTTCTTTGCAATATATGTTACATTACTAAAATATTTAAGCTAAGTAATTCGAGAAACTCTAGCAAAAGATAAGCATACAGTCAGACGGTTTTTAAAACAAATAATAATAAGAAAACGTGATTGGAAACAAAGTTTTTTTTAACATACCAAGGATAATCTTTTAATTACGAATGAATATGTATTAAACGTGTTTACAACTTAATGAATACACACGTTACTATTCAAACGTAAATTTCGCTACATAATGTTACAGACAGCTTTCGGTTAAACATGTACAATGTAAATGGTACATACATGCAACATACATGTATATCAACACGATATATTTCGCAACACTAAATAAAAGAGACCACTGTGATTCTAATTGTTCAGTTATTCATCATGTTCCAGATTAAAACTCATTTTATGTTCGTTGTCAACGTAATCGATTTTTAAGCAAACACACTACATCAAACAACACTTAATAAGAGTAACCCACGCATGGATCCGTATTTTAAAGTATTACAATAAGGAATACCAGGCTTACGTCTAAACGTGTCAAAACAAAACGCTCTAAATTGAGCATTACAGAAGGAATAAATAATTGGATTAATTGCGCATGACATCAGGTACGATTAAAGACAAAGGTGATACATTGCAAACCCGAAGTCATTTAGTCCTACAATAAAACTACGTTCAGTCTTTCTCAGCACAGCAATTACACATAACGGCAGAAAGCTGACAATATATGCTAGTGTTATCAGAAACAACATAAGAGTTGAGCGCCCTATTCGCATCTTCATATTCATGCAATACGAGCCATTGAATATATTTAAAGTGTCGCGTAGGCCACCATTCCGTTTGCTAAACGTTTTCTGGTTGCTTCGTTTACGCCTCTTATCAGAGGAATACAATGGTCCCGTTGGTTCAATGGCCAAGATTGTTGTATACATTTACACTTGCATTGACTGAACTGTCAAAGGTCGATGTAGATATTTCTGCTTTAAAATCAACTGGTAACGTTAACAGCTCAAGGCAGTTAGTTTTGGATGGATCCATTTAATTGGCTATCAAATGATTTTGATTTTTTGCCGAATCTGAGTCTTGCAACAATGTTTCTTCTTTAGCTATTCAGCTCGTGTTGAATCAAACTTCTCACCCGTTCATCTTCAGCTTTTCGTGTCATTCTCATTTGTCTATGTCTACAAACTTGAAGTGCAACAAAATAATACAGGACGGAAAGTACAGAAAAAACAATCATTGTACTTATAATATGGAATGCAAAATAAAGCTTTGGATATATTGAGTTACCATGTTGATTTTCAAGAAGACATGATTTTCCTTCGGTGCCGTTTATGTGTATTGTCCGCTAATATCAGTAAATATCATGGCTATTCGTATCTTAGAAAAACATAGTGTTGCATAAGTAAAATGGTTTATGTTAGCAAACATTGTACACACCTCGAATAGATTTCAAAAATGGATGTTGACGGCAATTATTTCATGCATACTAAATAAGAAGAAAACGGAAACACATTGCGTGTCTCAGATTGTTTGCATCCATATGAGATATCCGAGAGTCTACATATCGTCGAATGGTTCCAAACAATATTCATAATTCACTGGGAAATATCCATTCAAATCCGGATTGATCTGGACAATATTAGGTCGAGATGATCTAAAGTCAAGTTGATGTACTTCACGACACCCATTTTGTTTTAATATAACAAAAAGCCACCCCACACTAGCATATACAGCGTTGGTGTACATTCTCGTGTACCATACGACGCCTATTACTTCATGTTTCTTTAAGGAGTATGTCGTATACTGGGAACAGTGCAAAAACATAACGCACGTGTATTTGATACATCGTCAGCTTTGGGCTACACGCATTAATACTTAATGGCTCACTACATATATAAGGATAAATACATACGTATATTTATGTACTGATGAGCTCTTTGAATTACATACAATATGTCATACGTAAATTGAGTGAAGCGGTACTTGTACATAATGTTTTCGTTAACAACATTAAAAGTGGACGGCCATAACAGTTTTGTATTCCTCAAAGGTGATATGTAATCCATTTTTCAACAACCTCGACGTTCAACTTTTTATGGCTTTATCATGTAGTAAATGTACATCTACATTGTGTGTGTGTGTATGTCACTGGAGGCCATAGTAATAGGAGCTTAGCTGTTTACGCTATAATGCAAAACGCGCCATGGAAGCAGATGTTAAATAACAATTACACGTTGTATTATATGAGGAATATATATCCTGGTATACTTTAGACGTGTCGCCACATGCTTTTGTCTACCCTATTGTCTTTTTCTACAAAAGCACAACACTATCCCTGCGGCCGGTTGATTATTTATGAACTCTACCCGGATTATATATGCACACTACCTCAACTTGATTATTTTATAGGGAATGGAATTATTTTCTAAAGAGGATGCTTCTGCTTTTCTTATTTATCTTGCGGATTAGAACAACGTGTGACATTGGTTGATATATTATTTAATCAAATGCAACTGATCGTGACCAGAATATTGGCGTAGGGTTAATGTAAACCAAATCTATTTGATTTGATGAACGACGCACTTTTTGTATGCAGACAAATGATTAATAAAATACAGTTCCATATGGCTGTCACGAACGTTCTTTCCAAGGAGTGATAATTATGGTAATTTATTAGATACCATTCGGAAACAGCATTCTTTAGATGTGTTCGTTGCCAACATTTTTACAATTTGTCTGCAACAGTTTTGTGCACACAATGCTATGAATAAGCTCGTCGCGAAAAGGTATTTAATTTAAACAAATGTCAACAAGAGCAAATTTTCAAATGAAGGTTTAGCAAACACTTCAAACATTGTGTCAGCCTAATTTAGACAACTTTCATCGGGTAGAGATCCACGTAGACACATTAAAAACAATATCTGCGAACGACGAATGAAACATAAACATGTAATGGTATTCCTGTGCGTTATTTAGAAGGGAGAACACTTGAATAATGGATGATAATAATCACAATTCCATGTACATGTGAAACACATCAGAATAACGACATAAAATTTAATATTTGTATATGCATCTTAATAAGATTCCACTCAACACGACTTTAAATACATAAGCATTGTATATACTTTGCGTTATTTAGCAAGAGTCGTGATTTCGGCCCTATGCCGGACCGATAGCGTTCAAATTGCACATAGTATAAGTATATTGAATGACATCGGGACGATGTCGGACCAATATTTGTATGTATATTATGCGTCTGTTCAACTTCAGTTACTTCTTCGGTATAACATAACGGGGCTTAATCGAACTAGAACGATCCCAAAAACAAAAGCTCATAGCAAACATATAACTTCAACATAAATCATCATTTTAATTTCTAAATGTGATACACATTCCTGACAATATAATTGTTTTCCGCCAAGTATGCATTACAAATATTGAAAACGTGATTAATGTTCGCAAATTACGTTCAAGTTTCGTTATAATGAGGCATCGTTTACATTTTCTGACAACTACAGTATTTATCCATTTGGCAAGTGTATTGTACCAGCCATCATAAGTGCATCGGAAAATCTAAATAAATCAATTGAATGATTAAAACTTGAATCCAACAAACAACCATCACAAAATATGACATTGTATTTTCTCTCGCTTTTGATACAATTGAGCGTAAATGAGTGGGTTTATGTTTACTTTTAATAAAAAAGGCCTTCACAACCTTATATATGGAAAAAAAATATTCACGATCAGATTAGACGAACATCACTCTTCCTCCTTTCTCACTGTGTATATTTAGAATTAGTGAATATGTTAATCCCGATGGAGTAATAACAATTTGACAGCAGTACTACTGCATTCGCTGTTTTTAATTTGTGTCGATAAATCAACCTTTTTTTTATTGAGCGCACTGGAAACTCGGATGACAAATACGGCTGAGAGAAAAATATATCACTGACACATGTCATAAAGCGGTATTTGTGGTTAAAGTACTTTTAAGATTTTGAATCTCTGTTGTTAATAAATTACAATATTTTAATTGTAGCTGGCTGTAAAAACAAATTATATTTGAAGCAATTTACTATTGTGGGGTGCTTACGTTAGACACAGCCAAGCTTTGAATTGTGACCTTAACCGAACTTATTGTGGCTTCTTTCTGCTTTGCAAGACGATGATCTGAATGTAAATTACTAAATAATGCTATGTATTTTAAGCTATGTAGTTGGTACTCGTTTTGTTTTTATTGCATCGTGCCACAGAAAGTTACGGTTCTAGTGCTCTGGTCTGTATATAGCCAAGGGGAAGTTAACTATTTAATAAATTGAATTGTATTCTCTTCTATTTTTTTGAAGTGTTATGGTGTGAAGTTAGTTATTATGTCCACTTAAATGTTATTGAACACTTCTTAAAGCCGGTGTAAACCAAGAATGTTTTTGAATTTATCGTTCCAATGTGGTGACCCGAGTTTTGTCCATATGTGTAAGTTTGTTACGTACATGTGTGTCTTGTCAAGAAAATTGGTTGTGTGTTTTGTTGTTCGGCAACTAGTTCTTTTCCATAAATAACGACCATATTGTATTTAAGGGTTTTCTCTCCTGCTGGAGCAGCTGTCTGGAGTTTCACCTTATGTGTATTGGACTATAGTTGACCTGTATTCACCAATATATGAGCAGGCGTATTCCATTACGGGTCAAACACTATAATACATGTAGATTTCCAGTTGAGATTAAGGCCTACAATAAGATAACAGTTAACCTTTTAGCAACAAATATGCTCAATTTGATGACCATAAGGTCAATAAATTAAATGACTTCTGTCTTCAAATATGATCAATATTGTGTTGACATAAAGGTTTCCCGACATTAAAACACTAATATAATATACGTCGTATTAATCAATATTAAAACGTATATCGGTTGTTTTGATATCCAATTGTCTTATTTTACAAATGATTTAAAGGACGAATATTTACAAGTTGACTAAACATAGCGTAATCCGGGCGTACCCAAGGGAGTGTTTAAAGAAGTATCCTTGTAAACTGTTCTGCAGGTATAACAATATAAAGCCGAGCCGATTGAGCCAAATATTTGAGATGAATTTCCGTTATTTCCCTCGCTGATAATAAACGACAAAGCTTTTAAATTCATAAACGTCGTTCAAGCAAGACACGTCTTAGTTCAACCATACCACGTGTTCTTGGGTTGTTGTTTGTAATACCAAAGTCGTCAATAGAGCTGGTGTTGATGCAATTGATTTCAATTAGAAATACTATTTTGAATATTTATTTTTTATTATAAAGTATAAATATGTTTGTTAAAATTGTCATGTCACCACAGTGATTGTTTTAATTCTACAAATAGTTTAAACACTATTTATTTATTTAATACATATACGCAGCTCACATAATATATTTGAAACTAATGACTGAACTCACCGTTTGAGATATGCTGAAGACAAAATCAGCGGATACATTGGACAGAATCAAGAAAAAAGGTATAAGCCTATGCTATGTATTTCTTCTGTCATTGTAATTTAGCTGCCGATACGGTGTAAACTCGAAAGACTGAAACATACAACGAACGGTAGAGCTGTAAACACTAGATGTCAAATATACTTATTTGTCGTAGTAAGCATTAACATAATCATAATTGGTTATACAATTAAATAGGTGACTCTCCCGAATGTAAGACTGTTTGAATATGAATGCATTTGTTTCATGTTTCATACCATTCGTCTATATGGTTTGTCTGAAATAGTTGCAATTAATATGTTGCCGCAATGTTGTCTACCAATTGAGTAATATCATATTGATTAAATCAAAGTATTATTATCTTGTTTTAATTCGTAAATTGAAATACGCCGTTTTGAGATTAATTTTGTTTAAAAGTTTTAGGTTTGCGATCCTTTCATCCTGTTTATACCCAACATCGTTTGCATTGTCAGTTCAAAGGCAGTGACCAAAGATGTAATCAGGATTGTAAGTTAAATTTCGTATTTGTTGTATGATATTGTGTTGTATATGTCGTTAGCATTCAATAAATGACTAGCGGACACGAATCTCCCTTGATAATTTTTCTAGTGTTAGACTATTTATATGTATGAAGAAACGAGAAAGACGTTACAAGGTACAACTCGGACAAATGTTCAAAAATGACTATGTTTTTATAAATTTAGGTAAAGCCACTGAAGAACAAAGTGATATTTATTCCCGACCGTAATACATTGACAATATGGACTTGCTTAAACGTGTCAAGCGTGCACGTGTTGATGTAAGCCGCTATAATATATTCACAAACGTGCGTGAATAATATTCACATTCGATCACAATGGTTATCGTGCATATGAACGTTTGTTAGAGGTTTGTTCTAAATTTAAGACTAAACAATTTGTTACAAAAAGTAGTTTAAGTGATATAGTTCTAAAGTTTAAGGTTTATGTGTATACAACATACAATTAGTCGATCTTATCTCTGTTATTTTACTGGGCAATTTTCTTATCAACGACGAATGCATATCATTAGTTTATTGCAAAGTGTTACGCCACCAAAACACACAAGCTAACAGGTGCCGATCCTGAAATACGTATACATTTGTTCTAAAAGCTTCATATCATTCATAACGTTCCATTGCATTCGCAAATGGTTTTTTATCTAACGCGAGCATATTGTTAATGCTCTGAAATTTCCGCTTTACATCGGAAGCGCAATGCGGGAAAGCTTTTTTGCCGGATATGTGTTGCCACCATGATTCGCCTATTCCGTTTGATAATCTACTTGCTTTGTAGGTTTGTCATCCTATTAAAAATATTACCGCAAAAGTTATATAATGAATGAACAATGCAATGCCACTAGTATAATTTGTTTGTAGTGTGTGTTTTCATGTGTTGTGTTCAATGAACAATATAAAGGCACTCGGTAATTGGTTGTTAATGTACCATACACAAGTATTGGAAATCGGTAAAATGACTTATTTAAAGAAACGTTTTTTTCCGATAACACTGAAAATATGCATTCGATATAGACATTCTTCGTGCATAGATAGATAGATAGATTTATTTCGGCAAGGAATGCATACAAGGGTATTTACAACATGTACAAAATATAAAATATAACATACATGAAAATAAATATACCATTACATACATACCAACACCAAGGATAACACAAAAATGGGTAAACCCATATTTCCATTGTGGTCCTTTGAGCTGGTGGCATGACATAGAGTGGCACTTAAATATTAAACAAAATTACATCAATAAAATGACCAACATAATTTAAATAAATATATTAAATACTATGCATGTATATCACAGACCATTTTGATACTTAAGATATCACAGATATCATTATTAATTATGAGATCCTAAAAATACACTATTAAAAAATTTGTAAGAAATAAATTAGATATCACAGATAGCATCATTTATTACACCATCCTAAAATACATAGAATAAAAAATGGAGAATGCATAACATATATGAAAGATAGGATCAATTTTGATAAAAATTGCTGACTAAAACTGATTCCTTAAGCCGAAAAAACAAACAATACACATAAAAAATTACAGATTTTCTAATAAATGATTTTTTAAAGATGACTTAAAAACAGACAATCTATCAATCTGTGTTATACTGGAGGGTAAATTGTTCCATAATGAGCATCCCGTGTAACAAAAGGACTTTGACCCGAAACCTTTGACCCTGGGGACAGCAAATGCACCTTTTTGAGTTGACCTGGTCCTGTATGAATGAATAGAGGCCTGCGGGATAAAATGTTCTCCCATATAGTCAGGGGCCAAACCATTTTGAATCTTAAAAACATGGCCAAGAACAATCTGGTCTACACGTTTATTGACTGGTAGCCAGTTGAGCAAACGAAAATGTTCTGGCCCAATGTGTGCCCTTGCATCGAGACCTAGAACGAACCGCATTAACTTATTCTGGGTGGTTTGGAGCTTATTTTGTAACATTTTTGTGAGACTATGGTACCATATAGAGCAAGCATAATCAAAATGACATTGGATTAAAGACATGACAAGAAGTTTCTTGGTTTGCTGAGTGAGATATTCTTTTTTTCTATATAGATATTTTAACCTGGAGTTGGCCTTCTGAATGACTGAACGAGCCATGGTATCAAAGGACAAAGTTTGATCCAATGTAGCCCCTAGGTATTTGACTGAAGATGTAGATTCAATAATGGTACCATTACAAGAAATATCAAGAGAAGAGTTTGACCTGATTTTATGCCTAGAACCAAATAGAATAGACTCCGTCTTACCTAAATGCAGAGACAACTTATTGTCAACCAACCACTGACTAACCAGATGTAAATCTTCTTTCAATAACCTTTCAATATCAGATTTACACTTACCAGACACAAGAATACCTGAGTCATCTGCATATAGGAGGAGCTTATTTTTTACCACAGCAGACATATCATTAACATAGATAAGGAAGAGCAGGGGACCTAGAATTGACCCTTGTGGAACTCCACATGATATTGGGGCTGTACCGGAATGAGTGCCTGAAACATCAACAAGTTGCTGTCTATCTGAAAGGTATGAATTGAACCACCTTAATATATCATCACCAAGACCTGCTGCACTTAATTTCATGAGAAGTATAGAGTGATTAACAGTGTCGAAGGCCTTTTGGAGGTCAAGAAGAATCATCCCTACGAGATTACCTTTATCCATTTCCAACCTGATATAATCAGTCAGATGTATGAGACAGGTGTCCGTTGAAAAACCACTTCTGAAACCAGACTGAAATTTATACAACAATTTGTTAACCTTGAAGTATGACTCAACTTGGTCATATACAACCTTTTCATAAATTTTAGATAAAATACTCAAAATAGAGACTGGACGGTAATTACCAACAGAGGTTGTATCACTTTTCTTAAAAATAGGAACAACCCTAGCAGACTTGAGATCATCTGGAACAACACCCTGTATAAGAGATAAATTAATAACATGAGTAAGAGGTTGAGAAATAATCGAGGCCCCATCTTTCACAAAACGTGAGGGCATACCGTCTAAACCTGTTGCTTTATTAGAACTGAGCTGGTTTAAATATTTGAGTACTTGGTTCTCAGAAACTAAAGAAAAAGAAAAACTGTTAGCAGCTTTAACACCAATGCTAGCATAAAAATTAATGACAAATGATTTTCCAAACTTAAGAACACAAGTTGGTAATTTATCAACAAGCTTTGAGGCAACTGTAGTGTAAAAATGGTTAAAAGAATCTGCAATAATTTCCTTATCAAAACATATATTTCCATCAATGTTGAGACAAATATTAGAAGAGGAAGATAATCCTTTCTTAGATGGTAAACCAAGATTCTTAAGAATAGACCAGAGTGACTTTGAGTCATTTTTGTTAGCTTCAAGAGACTCTGTAAAGAAGTTTTCTTTCGCTGTATCAATTAAGCATTTACATTTATTTCTTAATAATTTAAATAATTCAAAATTTTCAGCACTTTTATCACTTTTGTAATTACTAAAAGCCTTGTCTCTTTGCGTGATGGCCTCCAAAATGTCAGAATCTATCCATGGTTCAGTCCTTTGTTTAATTCTCATTTGTTTAATAGGAGCAATATTGTCTATCACTGACATAAATATAAGTTTAAAAAGATCCCAAGCTTCAGAAGCATTGTCACACAATAAAACCTGATTCCAATCCGTAGCCAAAAGGTTCGCTTGAAAAATCTCCCTGTTATAATTTTTCATTGAACGTGCAGAAATGTTATTATGCGATCCTATGAATGATTTTGTTACTTTCCGGGTACAATATATCATGTGATGGTCACTGAAAGTTGTTTCTATAACACCAGACTGTGAAATCTTCTCCGGGTCCGAAACTAGAACCAAATCAATAGTGGTCGAAGTGGTGTTGCACACTCTTGTACTATTACATATTAATTGTGTTAAACTAAACATATTGATAAAATCTTTAAAAGATGACACAAGAGCACAAGATCTAGATTTAGAAACATCTGTGTTGAAGTCACCCAAAATTACAGTTTCATATTCAGAAAAATGGGTACTAGATGATAAAACACTTTCAAATTTATCATAAAAATTACACTGTTTCGGTGGTCTGTAAACTGCACCGCAAAGAATTGGTTTACACTTCGGCAAGAGTATTTCGAGCCATGTTGCTTCTAATTCTGCATGCTCCAGATCCCTACGACTGTTGAACGACAAGTCGCTACGAACGTAGATCAATACACCACCCCCGTGACGATTTCTATCCTTGCGTTGAATTGAATAGTTATTAATAAAAATTTCCGAGTCCGGTACCGAGTCGTCAAGCCATGATTCTGAGATACAGATGCACGCAGCTCTTGTTTTACGTGCTATAATACGTACTTCGTCCAAAGATGGAATCAAGCTTCTAGTGTTGATGTGTATGAAATGTAGACCCCTTTTTGCAAATACATGGTACTGTGTACTAGGACTTGAAGTTGTATTTTCATGACAATCTGTTGAAGGACCAGGATGTGGATGTACATCTCCGCATAATAGTATACATATGGGCAGGAAACTAGACTGTCTCTTTATAGAACACCATGATGATACTTTATTCTTATAGGTCTTGACATCATGACTAATAAAATGACTGTAGTATGACAGTTTACCATGTGTAACAGGAAGAATATCAATACTGTCCGAAATCCAATTGTGATCCGAGAAAGGGTACACTTTTATATAACGATCGCTGTAGTCTTCCAAAGAACGTAGCAGGTAAAAAGTTAGTACAATCTGTAACTTGAACATATTCATTTTTCACCTATATATGTCACTGGAACTTGAAATATCTTCAATAGTTTATAGCATAATACATCGTTCTCATGGAAGTACGTATTTGTGAATACAAATAAATTAAATTAAGCGATATAAGTGGTTAGAAATGTACTAACATAATTAATTAATGTATAGTGTATATATTTATATATCCAACATTATAAATTTTGTTTTAACATGAACGGTTCCTCTTTAATTAAACATCAATATTGTTTGTAAGATAAGGGAGATTCGGCATTTGTTTTCAAATAAGAGATCCGTTATCGATATTCCTGGATCATTTATCCTGTTAATCATCAGACGACACTAGAACCATTAAACTTATTAAACGATAAACTATAATGCCATTAATATATATTTTTTTGTTCCAGAATTACATGTCACTATAGTGCCATGTCATTTGAGAATTTTCATAAAATGTATTTGTCGTCCTGAGTAGTGGGATTAAATCATTCAGGCTAACCAGCTCGTGTTTTAATCCGTGTCAAACTGAACCGTAGACGCATTTTATATTTGATGCTTATCAACGATGTTGCGAACAGTATTTCTTGACTCAAAAACACCGTACAGGGAAACAACACGAAGAATTGCGTATTTCGCCAAGTATTCCGCATAATGTAGTAAGAATACATGTTCAATCCTTTTAACGTTTAAGTTATTGTATCAGAGTGTCCGTTCCTAGGGGATGAGCCCATCTTTAATCATTAAACTAGCCTTCTACTTGATGAAATCCTTTCTCATACAAAATTAGCTGACGGAAACAAAAACTACTCTTTTGATTAAGTTTCTGGAGTTGTATTATTGTTATATTGAATCTTAAATGCCATTCGTTTCGAGTATTTTTTTCAATTTGAAACGTGACCCAATATAAGGTTATACCAAACACCGCAACAAAGTATAGTTTAACGATACAAATTTATTTATATCTGCAAAACAATAGATTTTAACAGTGCATTGCGTCAGTGTTTGTTTCTTCTATTAAAGCTACGGCTACTTAATGATACATTTATATTCTGTATTATGTCTGGTTAGTGATATGAATGAGTCCAACATTGATCTGGTGTATTTCGCACGCATGATATCTTAGTCATACTATAATAACAGTAACACCATGTCCCAAACTTGTATCATATTTGCGTGTATAATCGAATCTACCGAAAGGTGTATTTATCGTCTTGCATGTTTATTTCAAAATTAAAATGAAGCTGTTGGCTGGAAGTTGTACAAAACATATAATGATAAAAACAGATACACGACACATGTATTTTATTCGAATTAAGTCTGAACAATGTAACAATGTGATATTGAAATGTTGGTAAACATGTATTACTCTGATTTAAACCATGCACAGAGGTGTGTATGATAAAACTGCAATACTGCTGCAGCTTCTGGAGTTTCACTTCTTCATAATGACTCGGTTTTACATTACGGGCAAAACACGAAGTGTATGAAGCACGCATCACATCCTTTGAATATTACCATAACCACTTGAATACACCGTGCACGTAGCGGATCATAATAACTCAACCGGAAATGGAATTCTGCAGCTGACGTTTTATTTCGTTCAATTTATTTATATCCTGAATCAAAGCATGTTGTTAAATTAGTTGACAATGTTAACTGACTTATGAACCTCTTTAACTAATGAAAAAGAAAATATCAATGAACAGCGATATGTTATGTTTGCACACAATTCAACACGTTATTTAACATCATATCAGTAGATTTTTTACACTTTCTGCAGTCTTCATTAAAATGGCGCTAAATGTATTCCGTTCATTGGTCATTACTAAAAAAGTTATTAAATCCATTCTTCGTAAAGGTACGGTGTAAATTAAAAGTGTATGCTCACACACAGATACTGGGTATTTGTGTATATGCAATTACAAAATGTGTCTAGTGGTAAAGCCCTATTACTTCTCAAATATAACGAAATTTTCTTACAATATTTCGTATAAAAAGGTTAAACAATTAAAAATCAGTGTTCCTTATGGCAATTGCCGAAATTTCAACACCAGATGTGGTCTGGTAACATTGATTTTTGTAGATATAAAATGCTCGTTTTAATCCTTTTTTTTGCATATTTAATTCCATTTTAATTTCCCACAACGATATATATTCATACCACATAAACACTATTATGGTACCATTTAAGTTTTCGCGTGTCGTATAAATAGATATTTTTGCTGGAAATTAAAATGGAATGAATTGTGTCACATTTAAATAAAAACGAGCATTTTGTATCTACAAACATCCATGTTACCAGAGCACATCTAACGTTAAAATGTTGGCTATTGCTATAAGGAACACTGATTATTAATATGTTAACTTTATTTTACGAAATATATTACAAAATTGTCGTTGATCTTTTAGCGTTTTAGAGGCTTTAACAAAATATTATAACAATATCGGTTTTTGTTTTAAATGTTGTCCTTAGAAATACGGTGATATGCACCATTACACAAACGAATAAATACACCATATAACTTTAATGTTCGTACACAGTCACACAGTCACCTTAAACTTAATATTGCAAGGTGCTTTGACTTGACAACATCACATGTATTGGTTATTAATAATAGGGATTTCATTTCAAATACGACCAACGATAGTGTTAATAAAATGGATGTAACATTATAATTCGTGTTTATTTAAGAATTAATATATCTGAAGATCCATAAATTGTGTTCCGCAGCAATAGAAAATGGAATAATTTGAAGTGTGTTCATGTGTTTCAAATGAATTTCAAACGGTATCAGCACGTAAACCAATTGTGTATGATTTGACAACAATGTGTTTTTACCTCTTTATGTCAACGTTTGCAAAAAAAACAACAGTGTTAGCGGTAATAAATGTCTTCTGCGTATGTGTATACTGCCTAGCTTGTCATTGTTCAACAGTGGAAGGTTTGTCCCTCGTTCACATATACGTTTATTGCCGTTCATTCACTGTATGTGTTGCTGGATCAAACTTAGATATTGGATACAATGTGTCGATATTGTGTGCATATTAATTGGTTTTAAGAAGCATTCAAATAATGGGTTTTAAAAAGCTTTCATTTTTCATAATGGATACATTACGTTAATAATAAATGTCATAGTTCACGCCAAGTTGGCATCGTTGACGTTGTCTTATATGTATAATACGCCACCGTATGATTTATATAAATCATTATGGATGATTGCAATTAAATGTACAAGTGAATGATTGTGCAATTTATTTAATTTATAAAAATGATAGATAACTATTTTCTGGAAAAAAAACACTGTGTTGAGTGGTATCTAAGTGTTGTTTAAGCAGTGCTGTTACGTGTATGTTTTGTGTGGAAAGCATAATGTTGACCTTTTCATTGACTACTCAAGTTTGCAGCTCAACACATGTACTTGTTGAAAGAGTATAATATACAGTGGGGTTAGGGATTTTATTCCGGGGTTAATCTCTTAAGGATACCTAAACAATAACCCTCATTAAGCCGATTTTTAGGGATTTATCCGTTTTAACCCCGTTTCATCCGAATTCATCTGTATTAAACCTTTTCCATGTTTTTTTTAGAGATTAATTGTTATTAATTAATCTCTTTAAGGGATGAATTCCTAGCAAAGGATGAATTGATCCCTGCAAGAGATGACTTCATCGCAATTCAGCGAAAGGGGTGAATTCACCCCTTCAAGGGCTTAATTAATCTCTACTCATGCGCAGTCAATGTCAGCGGTGAATTGGGTTGAAAACGCGGAGTTGATCGTGCGTTTTTTAACACGGTACAGGTAGGATTATACGTAATATTTGCCGTGCTGTAACAAAGATTCGTGCCATTGCGGCAACCGATATTTCAGTCAACTGATAAATATAAATGACGCATCTTATCATGATAATCTTATCTACACATGTGCCATCATGTTGTGTCATTAGCATACCAGTAAACGCTCTTTATCCAAAATGAAGACATCTAATTTGAAGAGAATGCATTTGCGCCTCTATCGCAGATTTGTATTGTGTATTGTCTATCTTGCTAATAGTATTTATCCGTTATAATTGAAGGCAGAATACATATATTTGTTTTCTGTTTACAGTTCAATCCAAAAATTGCACTTATTTGGAAAATTTAGTTTAAGAGATAGATCAGTTTGGGAATATAGAGAACATTGCCCGGAACAGTTAAATACCAATTAATTAATTTGTTCCTAAACTTTACTTGTTTATATTAATTTTACATTAAAACTTGATCAAGAAACATAATTAAAATAACAGTTTATGGCAAGGGCAGATGTGAACTGTTCAATAAAAAAGTGTACCACGGCCTGAAAGTTCTCTTCTGAATATCTTCTGAACTACTTCATTTAATTGAAACTCAATTTAAATAAAGTATTTCAGCAGATATTCAGAAGAGAAACCTGTACCTGTGTCTTTGTGTGTGAGACTAACACGGATGTACAACATAATTGTTATCATTAATGCCTTGGTATCAACGAGCACTGTATTAAATTATTAAGCAAACAACATTAAAGTAAAAATTGAATTGTTTCCGCCTAAAATTAAATTTCATTTATTTTCATTCATTTTTTATTAACTTTCGTGTATTGACCGTATCGGATAATTTTCCAACGTACTTGTCAAACAACGAAGTCTGGCTCTTTAGAAATACATCTACTGCAATGCACGAGTCGTAATCGGCCGTTTTTTTGTCTAAAGTTTCAATAGATCAATACTTTCCCATTGTTTGCATATATTTCGGTGTATTTTTTTTTCATTATAAAATACTACATGTACTGATTTGCGCGTCTTTATTTACTTACAGCACATGGTCTTTTGCAACACGCACGCTCTCCATGCGAGGAAATTGACAGACGACAGCAACAATTTCGCGCTTTTATTAAAACACGGGTTTAGCATGGCGAACATGTATATTGAATGATGTACGTATCACGTAGCTGTAGAAAAAAACGGTGTAAATCAGTTCTATAAAGGGACATGATTAAATAAACACAAACTGAAATTAAATTGCTACCGTTTACAATTGTGAACTGTTATTGTTTTCACAATTTACTTACCATAAGTAATTAATTGCTCACCATTTGCATTCAAATTTTCATAAGTTACAATTTTCAACAGTTTGTTTTTTGCTTGATTATTGATTGTCTTGAATGCTTTGTTGATTAATCAAACTTAACAAAATAATAGCCATAATACCTTTCCCTGGATCACAAAAAACTCCTTATAAGCAAACCCAGTGTAATCCATCGCCAATTATGCCCTAAAGGTTACAAATACGTGAATTATATGATCAAATTCCCGATTTACAAAACCGTTACACACGTGTATCGTTACAACTACACGCAATACATGACGGTATCGATCAATTGAGAACAACGGTTAAAATACACTACAGTGCTAAATCGATGAAAAAGGGTTACATTATACTATACAAACAAATACCCAGTTATCCGAGTTAAAATAAATTATGATATCTTACAAGTAAACATCTTATTATTCATAAACTTTGCCGAAGTAACTACTATAAATAACACAAATTCACCCGATATTTAATTCTGCATGTTTAATGTTCTTCACATACCCTCCTAGATTTAGAAACCTACTGTTGTTTCCTGTAAATGACGTGACTCTGTTATTATGTTATATTAACTGTATTTGCTCATTCTTTTCACATGTTGTGAAAATGTGCATATTGAAATAAACGAAACGAAACGAATTAACACCAATTGTTGACAGTAAAAAGGTGTGATGAAGATCAATGATCTATCAATAAGCAAAGATTAGAATTATTGGGTGTTCACGCCCGGCGACGAGATTGCATTCATCTTATCGTGTAAATCTTATCAACACATGCGCAGACATGTGGTGTCACAGACATAACAGTTAACATAATAAATCCACATTGGGGACATGATCTCCCTTGAAGAGATGTGTATTCAAAATGTTTATTGTCTTGCTAATATTATTTATCCGAAAAAAAAACGAAAGCAAAATCAATATATTTGTTTCCTGTTTTATAGTTTAATCTCAAATTTACACTTTATTTGGAAAATTGAATAAAGGAATATATCGGTTAAGGACATGTAGAGAACATCGCCAGCACAGTTTAATATTAATTAGTTTATTTTCGGCCATAGCTTTTAATATTTCCTCTAAATGTTCCAACATGAAATGTTAATTTAGAAAAAGTAACGTTTTAGGCAATGGCGAATATGTACTTTTCAATCAGGAAATCTGCATCGGTAATGAATAATTGAAAATTTCGTACTCTATTTCGCAAAATAAAGTTTAATAATTAAAATCAGCGTTCCTTATAGCAACTGCCTAAATTTCTACGTCCGATGTGGTCTGGTAACATAGATGTGTGTAGATACAAAATGCTCGTTTTTTTGTTTTGTGACACAAATAATTCCATGTTAATTTCCCGCAAATATGTCTAGTCATACGACACCCGAACACTAAAATGTTTAGTGTGAATGTGTCGTATGAAAAGATATCGTAAAATAGAATAAATTATGCAAAACAAAAAAGAACATTTTGTATCTACAAACATCTATGTTATCATACCACATCTGGTGTTGTACATTTCGGCAATTGCTTTTAGTAACACTGATTGTTATTTGTTCAACTTTATTTTCCGAAATATTGTACGAAATTGTCGTTGATTTTGAGTAGCTATGGGTCTTTAAAATAAAACAAATCTTAGTCTTGTACATTTTTAAATAACCTTTAAAATGAACATCAGAAGTATTTATATACTTTTAAATAGTCTAACTCGGCCTATAATCTCTCAAAGTATTGTAATTTAATACCCGCGAAAATATTTAAGTTAAAAGCATAAAGTTATAGTCTATAGTTTTTGATATCACCTTTATACTTATACTTTATTCTTTATTTCCAAAAAGAAATAATTAAGTTTAAGGCAATCGATAGACAGATAGATAGAATTTTATTATTTAAATCACGTTTAATTTATCAACGCTGCTATAAATATCGAAACATTTTCATGTTTCAACTGTTTTCAGTTCTATTGTGCGAAGTAATGATATGTTGTGTATTAGAATCAAGCGGACAGACACGCTGCAGTAGCGAATTATAACGTCAGATAACAGAGTGACACTTGCGGCTGCTCGATTAATGTTACGTAACATTGATATCGTTTTTGTTGCGCTAATACCCGATATGTTCTATTGGTCCGAATGGATGTTTCCAATCTGTGTTAATTAAAGATCTTTGCTTTAATACATTTAAGTAATGAGCATGCGTAGGGCTGAAAAGTCGGAGTTATTATCACGAGTTACAGCTCGCGATAATAACTCCGCCTTTTTCAGCCATACACATGCGCAGTACTAGCAAAAGCTCATATTATAGACCAGTTGACGAGTAACGTCACGCGCACCTGTAAAGTTTAGACTCTGCCCACTTGTTGGCAAAAAGATGTGGAATTCATAAAAGCGCATATAGAGAAGGTTTCAGGAATCGTCGTTTTTATTGATAATCCTGCATAATATCAATTATAATTTTAATAATTTTGTCTGAATAAAACATAAGCAAGCAAGGACATGCATTTTTGAAACGATTATATCGTTTTTATTATTTGTTTATAGTGACTATGAACTCGGGAATGGAACACAATCTACGAGCTCGGTATGTGGTAACCACACAATTTTTTTTTACTTGGCACATCTTCGCGACCTTTTTTTTAAGAACAAAAATACTCAAAAATGGTAATTCGTTCCGAAAAAAATAATTTAATGAACGAACACAAATAAGGATGAAAACAAACAATTAAAAGATCGATTTGTATGTACGCAATAGATAGTAATTAATTTGAACCTTTATATGTCTGTAAAAGTTTACCTTGTTACACATTAAATAAATTCTCTTGATAAATGGCATTGTTTTTCATTTAATTGTTCACACCAACTTTGACACCTTTTCAGCATATTTAACCCGGTGTTTAATTTTGGCCACTTTGTTTATCCGAACCGATTATCTCGTTATAATCGGAGACTGTCCAGACAATTACAAAGAAAACACGGTGTCATAAAGTTTGATAAACCCAGGGACCTATACTTGGATGCCTGCATAAACAACATGTGGTCATTGAACACAATTTATGATACCTCCATGTCATCTCTTGGCATATTGAGCAGTCATTTAAGGACACAATATTTATAGCTGCTTTAATATAATAAAATATTTTGTCATATGAAACAAAAAATGAAGACATTTGTCCGACATGGATTAACATGAACTATATCGTGTATACAAATTAGACAGTTTAATAATAATAATAAAGTGTTTAATAACTATACATTAAACATATGCTACACAATTAACGTATTTAACGGGTACCAGCAAATGTAATTTCCGCTAAATTACGTGTAAAGATTGTATGTTAATGCAGTGTACGAAACACCACCAGGAAAACAAGCAATCATGTTTGATTACAATAGGGGTAAAAATACTTGGTTAAAATAAATTAAATATATAGATTTAGGTATCATAAAATGCTAGATTTTTATCACTCACTGCCACTAGTAAAGAGATTTCAATATACCGGTACATGCAAAGACGGTTCAATTTGCATAATATGCAGGCTTTTTTCATGTGTATGCTAAAATTAATTAATAATGCCATTCAATGTAAATGAAACGGAAATTTATTCAATATATAAGAAAATTACCACAACATTTTAAGATTTAAATATTCCGCTTTTTAGCAGGGATTACTCTGCCATTTGACACATTAGCCAATGCCTACAAATAAAGAAATTCGGCTACAACAAATTCCAGTAGGCAACAAGGTTTTATACATTATCACTCATAACATATCCAAAATAATAAGAATTAAGACATAAAAAGGTAAATTTGGCTACAGAAAATTCAGAGCCAGAAGGAGCCCTGTTTAGGGCTTTGTTTTATTATTGATTCAATGCACCTCTTACACTTAAGATCGCTGATGAAAACTGACAATATCACGACCACACCACTTTTAATTATCATTAAATTACATTATGTTTTATTATTTTTGAAATGCTAATTATTAAAGTCTAACTATAAGAAAGAATACGGATAATTTATAGTTTTGTTTTGTGGAATTATCATTATTTAGTCTTCCGACGACCTTTATTCTAATGCTAATAACTTATTCGTATTTGTATAAAGAGGAAATTATATTTATGAATATACATGTATTGGTACTTGATATGATATATTTGCAAATTATTTAGGTGTTTTAATGTTTATTTCGGATTTTCTCATCGATTTCTGGAGTAAACACATGCCTGTATCCATATGTTTTACGCTACTATAACCAGTGCTTTTGCCAACCAGTCAGTGCGCATGCGCGGACAATCCCGAATGTAAACAATAACAATCAACTGGTCTATAAACTCCGCCTTTTAACCCGTACGCATGCGCAGAGAGCTAGCATCCCTATTCAGCCCTAACAATCCCAAATAATCCGTTTTCAACCCAAAAAATCCCTAAAAACCCCCAAACGGGATTGTTAGAGATTAACCCCTAAAAAAAACGGATTGTTAGAGATTAAACCCCAAACATATTCATCCCTAAGAAACCTCTTATTTGCGGAACAAAATCCCTAACCCCACTGTACTCCTTGTAGAGTCTTCACTACTACCTCGAGTGCTCCAAATTACCTAGGATGACCGATAAGTACCAAAGGGTATGTTGATGTTTATTTATCACAAGGCACACACATAATCTGGAATCGGTAGGCAATTATTAAGAACCTAAATACATTAACTTCAAGCTCACACTAATCATGGCCTAATTACCGATGTCGCCAATTGGAATGAATTTAGAGAATTCTATAGTGGGTATACTAATTAAAAAAACGTGTATCTATTAACGTTTAGCATGTTCATGTTTTTTGCACTAATTGCGAATGTCGATAAACGTCAGAATGAATTAAGCAAGACGAATGTTTGTAAACATATTTGTTTGTAAACATGTTTGTAAACAATTATAAACATCGAATTTACATTCGTGTTGCAATGCACTGTATTTAGCCCGATGGTTGCCAGCCACCGCATCGTTTAAAATTGTCAAAATGTTGTATGTAATTGTCGACTATTGAATGCAGAAACAGAGCAATCGTTATTAAAGTAAACCAACCCAATGAACACCAATATGACTGGCTATGATCAGAGATAATTTTAATATTACATGTCGAATCTAAATGTTCGTCTTAAAGGACAAAAAGACCCATTGAGTTAAGAGGCAATTTTTTAAGGTTGTTACCTTACATGAGAAACAGCATATGTTTATAATAAGTAAGTTACATATTATCATTATACTTGAAAGTTTGAAACATTATCAACTACATAGTTATATACAGAAACTTTGTTTTACAGTAAATGTTTTCATTATATCTATGGAGTACTCAGCGTTGTGTACACGAGTTTCGCAATAAATAGATGTTTTATTTTCATTTTACCAAGGTCAATATCTTCAGACATTTTACGAAAGGAACCACATCATAAGCATAAATCATTTACCTATCTTTACCTTACAACCGCGTTTAATCAACTAAGGCAAAATCGTTGCGAATGTATTTACCGGGCAACACGTTGCGAGAATAATGCGTGATGAACATTGATTTCGCCTTTGAGGTAGATTAACATGGTGTCAGCCGTTCTCACAATAATACAGTGCACGTATCCTAGATATATTCAACCCATCTGTTATATTTGAAGAATACATTATAAAGGACTCTTTCTTATAATCCAGATAATACTGTGTTGTTATTAATAATGAGGTTTCGTAATGGCAATTACATTTTGAGCTCAGACATTATTTAAATTATGGCGCTGTTAAGGGTAAAATACCTATGTCTTAAGAATGACGTATGAAAGTTTATGCCAAAAAGTGACATACTATAATACATACGACGATAAAATTATGTGATAGTATTATGTCAGTAGTGCGCATTATGTTTATTTATTTTTAAAGTCCGAAAATTTGAAACGCGAATCAACATTTGCATCAACAGAGAGCAGGCATGTTTGGAAAAGGTCCTAAAGCAAAATAATAATTTTACTCACATTTATTGATTCTAGCCTTATTACAACACAATCTGACAGCGTATACAGATTTCTCCAGCTAGAGAAATACGGCAAAATATAGATAAAGACCTTTCCTTCAAATTGCATGCAGTTTTAACATATGTATTGAGTCAAGACTGATTACAAAAGCCTGACAGAGTATACAGTCGTTGTCAGCGAAAGTAGTTCGGCAAAACATGAGTCAAGCATTTACCTTCAGAATGCACGCAGTTGCTTCAAAGAGGTTTTTTCGATATCATTTTGCAACAAGACTAATCCAACACCTAACTGGTATCTCTAGTGTATAATATCGGTTCATATAAACATGTAGATATAAGACAAATAATATGTTAAATCTTGATTTTATGCACACCAGTCTTTGCGGAAAATAACCAACAGCAGCTCTAAATAAATAGCACATGTTCATATTGTAGATTTGTTCAAGTTGCGAATAGTCCGCAATTAAAAAAAAGAAATGTACGCGATAATATCGAAACGGCTATTACATGTTTTTATGCTTTTTTATGGTTTTTATTACTATAACTATAATAACCTGATGAATGTGTTTACACTATCAAAACAACTCATCGTGGCTGTATTCACCATTAACACACGCTTTCTTGACTTTACTTAAGATTTATAATTATGTACTCTTTTGTTTGGCCGATTGGGAATTCTCCCACGAGGCTAGTCAAATAGATAAATAATCAGTACCCAGCTTAAGGCATATACAAATACTTATCTTGATAACCACAATGGGTCCTTAATAATTATAAAATACAAACATTAAAATAACACTTGTCCCCTCATGTTGTATCGAACATTAATACAATCTTATTAATGCCTAACTTTTCGTGTTCAAATTTAGGAAGTAAAGCAAAGCATTTTCAAAATGTTCCAACTGCATGCGATTGCAATATATGTGTATTTTCTTTTTTAAGGATATTTTTGCAAACATTCTTTCCAATGTTGGGAAACATATCAAGTTTAAACATTTTCATAAATAATAAACACTCGGAACTGTGTTCTGTTAGTATTGCTTTCACACCCTTCAACATAGGTTACGGAGGACGTTAGCATGTGTGTTTCAATGCTGTGGTGAAATATCTCTTACGTAATGCTATGCTTTACAATTTGACATGCTGTAGATTTGGCAGGCCTGTTTATGAGGAAATAGGTGTAAATTTGCAATTATAAAAGTGATGAGAAAGTTTCGATTATATCAATCACCGAAAACGCGCAATAGCAATTAGGAAAGGCGCAGCTAAGGCGCATACATAAACTACGGAAAACAAATGAAACACCCACACAGACAATAACTTATGTGAGAAAAAACATGCACATAGTTTGTTTCCGATCTTTGGCGTTTTAAAGAACCACACCAACCTCCGCGCACAATTGCGACTGGTTCTGCGCATAGCTAAATAAATGAGTATGAAGTCTACAAACGACTTCCTGATTTTCAGTCAATCATTATAATACAATTTGGTTCTAATTATTTTGTTGACTGTTCTATTTCATTTCGATTGCATGCAATATACCAATTGAATAAGTATTTGGAAAATGCAAAGTGAATCAGTTACAAATGAACAAGTATTTCCGATTAAAAATGGTGTTACTTGTGTTGTTTATACGCTACAGTGGGTACATTATTGGATTATATTCTTGAACGATCTGGCTGCGGGGATAAGATGGCTTTGGTGAGCGCCCCTGTGCAATGTTATAGACCACGGGTACTTGAATTCGATGATGTTTAATAAAGAAAAACGATTGCTGTCAAGCACTTACCTGGGTTCAATGTAAACAACTCGTAGAAGACTTAACCTGTTGATCGAGTGTTTGATTCTATTTATCATGAGAAATACATAACCCTGATACTATCAATATATAAATTTTCACCACGTGTTATTATTACATATGGTTTTAGGCTATACCATTTGTATAAAGCCCCATTGAATACTTGAGTTGAACTTTTTGAACACCAGCTGAATAAGCGGAATACATTACCTAATACCTAAGAGGCTTAGTGTTCGTGTGTAGATTATTTAGAAACGTGTTTAAAGGCATCCTTGTGATTACACAGTTTGAAAAACTGTTAATATTTAGTTCACAATTTCGGATTTTTAAAAGACACGTAATGCTAAGTTTTTGCGTTCAATTCGGTATTTTAAAATAAGAATATCGATACCTAGGTTTTAGTTTTCTTTTCATTTTATCGATGGCATAAACACATATTTGTTTCGTTATATGTTTTAAATGAGCATTATAGCACAATAATTATCAAGAAGCATCACGCGAATGAAATGAGGACATACTATAATATGTAAACCTAGAGCCGAAAATATATAGAGATTATTGTGTTCCCGAGTTAAAATGTTGTATATTATATCTAACAGCATAAATGTTTCTCAATCAATTACAAATTTTTGAACATTTACTTAACTTTGTTAAAATAATTAAGAGCCTTCTCTTACATATTACATTCTCACAAAATGCATGTATTAGTAAAAATGCATAAACAAAATTGTTGTTATTTGACGCATATGTATTTACTATTTCTTTATTGTTATTTTTACGATGAGCTGTATATGCTTAAGTCGTAAATAAACTATATGTTCTATCTGTTCCATATTGTATTTTATTCACTAGTCTAGACTGAATGTGATTATTTGCTGCTACGATGCGTAGTACAAATATGGAATTCACATGCAACAGAAGTTGTAAATCCGCGCTTATTCACTGGGTTATGTACACTGATTTTACAATTTCCTACATGCAATGGAAAACAATGTCGAGAATTAAGTATGACTTGACAACACGGTTCAGGTAGGTTCATCACAATTAGTGTATGTGTATAGTAAGTATTTTGATTATGCTTATTTGAGCAAGTGTTTAGTAGACGTCAATATACATAGGTCCATTAAGCAAAACGAAAACAAAGTCAGCTGTATGACCCATTATTTTCAAAAAGAATAGTTTAAACAACTTTGATCGAGATGTTTCTTTAAGAGCACATATAGCTAGATATAACAATAAACGTTTTGATGTTAAAGTGCAATACAAGTGAATTATGAAATAAAAAGTGAATAACTATCAAATAACACAATCCTGAAAATGTTTGTCTTATTTTCAATTGAGCGTTGATGCAATGTTCTTACTTGAGTGCAATAATTCACTATAAGTAAGGGTGAAAGTGTTATTTCTAATGAAATTGTTATATAATGCAAGCTTCAATTACAGCACTGTCAACATGCTGTAATTGTGTGATCCCGCTCAGATATTTCTAAGCGAGTAAAGTGGAAATAAAGAGCGAATATGAATACGAAATAAACGCTGATCACGTTCTTGCTGATTTGGCTGGAAAGTGAGCGACATTACAGAACTAATACAAGTAATACAAGGTATTACACGGCGAAAAATACCTGTCTCGGAATTGACGTCACCATATTGACTATCCCGTGATTACCCCCTCTGACAACTGTCGGTCAAAATGTGTAGAGCAAATCAATTTGATTATCGTAGCAAAAATATTATCACAATTTATGCAGTGGTTGAGAAGAAAAACTAGTTTGTGCTTCAAACAAGCCCTCGGTGGACTTCACTGTAGAACGACGTTTATTTATATTAACAATTTGTGCTCTCTGTGAAATTGCAGTGCTGCGAGCTATTGCCTCATGCTATGCTGGTGTGTTTGCTGAGGTTTGATGGGCATTTTAGTGTTCTATTAAAACGCATGCAGTTTAAACGTTTGCCTTTTATTGTATCTACTTGACAACTTTATCATATGTTATCAAAAAGTGGGTCGCTTGTTAAAATCAGTTTGTAAATAAACTGCATACACTGATGTTGGCTTGTAGTGTTGTTTAGGCAATGGGCTACACACGAACTTTTCTAGATACTGATAAAAACGATTGAAAACATTAGTTCAATTTTGACACGTTTTTCCATATAACAACGTCTCGTCTTATTCGCAATATTACAGTACGTTACTTGAAAGTTTTGACAATATATGTCGGCTTCGTGCGTTAGCCATGACTGCGATGTAATCGATAGACCTGGAAACATATTATTTTGTTACATTACATAACAAGAGTGCGACCAACACATACCTAAGAACGCGATTGAGTGCATGTGCAAATAAAATTCTAATACATCATTTATTTAAACGCTAACTGTTTACGTTAAAGACCAAAATACAAACTATGTGCATTATTGCTCGCACGTGAGTTATTGTCTGTGTGGTTGTTTCATTTTCGTAGTTTATGTATCTGCCTTAGCGGCGCCTCTTTTAATTGTTAGTGTCCGTTATTGGTTCTTGATATAATCGATGCTTTCATATCACTTTTCTAATTGCAAGTTCACACCTATTTCCCGATAAACAAGCCTGCCAAATCTGAGGCAAGTCAAATTTTGAACAAATAGTATTCAGTTAGAGACATTTCATCATAGAATAGAAACACATATTCTAACGTACTCAGTAACCTGTGTTTGCAGAGTGTTAAAGCAATACTTCACAGATTACACAGTCCCAAGTTATTATTATTTATGAAAGTGTGTAAAATTGATCTGTTTCCAAAATTAGAACGAATGTTCGGAACAAACTCCAGAAAACAATGTGCACGATTATAGATTCAAATATTATATATATATATATGTATAAAAGGTTATATATCTATTTGACTAGCCTCCTGGGAGAATTCTAAATCGGTCAAACAGAAGAGAACATACTTATACATCTTAAGTAAAGTCAAGTAAGCGTGTGTTGATGTTAAATACAAACATCATGAGGGGACACGTGTTGTTTTATTTTGTAAAAATGTTCCTAGGGTTATTATAATCATAGAAATACAAACTATGATTGTTTTCTAATGAGCATTTCGAGATAATTAATCGCGTAAACTACTTTTTGTATTGCAAACTATTCGCAACTTGAACAAAACCACACTATGAACATGCGTTATCTATTTAGATTTGGTTTTGGTTATTTTCAACAATTACTTGTGTGTATAATTTCAAGATTCAACATATCATTTGTCACATATCTACATGTATATATGAACCGAGATTATACAGTAGAAATAACAGTAAGTGGTGTTATTTGTCTTGTTGCTTATATTGTGCCTTACTTCTCTCGCTGGAAACATCTGTATACTGCGTCAGGTTTGTGTAATCAGTATTATCAGTCTAGACTCAATAAATATGTTTGAATAAAACAACAAGTCGTGATCGTATCTGCAAATAAAGTATTTAATCCGTTACTAGCAATGCTGTTCTTCGAAATTCATTATTAAGAATATTGAAACTTGACAAGAAAATAAAAGTAATTTGAATATAAAATGATCATTGTCTTAATGAATTATTTACATAAATAAACTATGGTCATACACTCGTTTGAATTAAAATAAAGTTATTAAGGTGTGTTCCTCGTATTTGAAAATATAATGTAATATTCACAATTTCTAACAAAAAGCTAAACATGTAACTTAAAGTATAGATTACGCTAATTATTTATATTTCAAGTTAATATCTACTAACCTCATATTGTAATGTGTTTGTTTATTTGCCAAAGTTACTACAACCATCTTCATCCATAGTTGTGGGTCTGCATCTTTGTTGAATGTCATATACAGTAGAGATCGTATTAACAGAAACTGTACTATAATTTATTTTAATTGAAAATTTGCCCAGTTTGATTTCAGAATCTTTTTGAGCAGAAACATGGCTCTGACTAAGTTTCTTTGACATACTGTTTAGTTTTATTTACACGTTAAATTACACTATTTCTAACCAGTTGCGTTGACAAAATTGCTTGAGCGACCTCTCTAGTGGAGACATACCATAACCTGCAGCTTTCGCTAGTTTTAACACTAAGTTAGTCATATCTCAACCCATTTTATTTCTGAATTCATAAAGCAAACATTACAAACTAGACTTTAAATTTGAATAGTATGTTTAAAATGGGTTTGTTATCCATATATCTCGAGATTATAAACATTCATTAAAATAAGTATTTAATAAGAATATGCAATGGTCCCATGTACACTTAAAATGCGCAGGAGAAAGTCAGTAGTAGTAGTAAACTTTGTTATGAATTAAATGTACACGACGGACCGCTAACGGCATGGGCTCTAGATAAGTGGACTTACCTGTGAAACATCTCACTCATAAGGTCAGTTAATGTTGGTGTGAATTCAAAACGATACTGGAAATGGGTATTGACAAAAAAAGTTTGCGCTGTATATATTTTTTTCTAAACGATTTAATCAATATATCATGGTAACTAGACCATGGACTGTTTGTAAAATAAAATATTCTATATATGTATTGCTTTAGCCTTTGGGATATGTCACTTTAAAAACTTATACTATAAATTGTATCATCATATCATGATATCAGTTTATTACTAATGCATATTTTGTTTTAATATTTCAACGCTACCACTGGTATATAATATATATTCGACACAATCAATCATAAAAACAAACTCATTATCGCAATACTTTAAGCATACTCTGAACGAAAGCTTGAAGATAAAATTACTTAATTCGGGAGTCTATTGATAAACCAGCATATTTATCTAAAGCGAGCCCCTACAGAATATGAGGTATACCTGTCTGCTACTGGTTATGTGAAAAACACTGCAATCCAAAAGTTATCTATATAAATGGGCTGATTTTATAAATGAAAGTAGGGTACGCTATAACAAAAATATATTTATCAGACCAAAGTTAATTAATTTATATAATATAAATTAGTTTTAAAACGTGTTGTGCTTTTCTGTTGTGTGTACACTGTAAAACAAAAAACAAAAACAGCCTGAACACTGAATATGTTATTCTCTTAAAACAATCGTTAGCATGTATCATGTTAATACATTGTACAATAGTTGTCAGTTCGATTTGTAAACTTAATATAATTGGACAGTAAACTACCCTTTTTCCAAAATATAGAAATTTATTATTTTGTAATTAAAGCCAAATTGAAGATCACGTATACTTACGAACACTGCTATTAAAGAAATATATTTATTCTCAAACTTCATTGAAATAACCTTGTATACGCACCTTTTTCCTGTTAATGCAATTAACTAAATCGTGTATATGTTAAGGTCATTGTATTATACTTTATTTTGGCCCAATAAATTGCTATTTTTGTGATATAATGTAGCTTTCTTTCAGTTAAATAAATTACAAGCAAATGTATAAAGATTACTATTTCATTGCAGTGTTTTTCACTATATATATACATTATAATAAGAAAAGTGTATTCAGACAGGCAATACATTGTTTAAAATGAAAAATAAGGAGAACAATTTGAAAGAAAATGCTTTTATTTTAATATAATTTTAAAGTTAGGAAAACATTAAAACTTTCCGGTCGGCATGCTGTTTAAAGAGAGCACAAGCAAACGTATTTTACACCGATTACATCAATTTTTATGTATTGAAACAAATACATACATCTATGGATAAAACGAATATTATATTTATAAGCAATCAGGCAAATACTTTACAGCAGCATGAGTGTATTCAGGATGTTCACGTAGAAGATAGTCCAATCGCATATTCGACCACACATATACAGTTAATTATGAGAACATTAATTATTAAGGGTAATTGACATAGTGTCTGCTACAGCATAGCACGGTAATAACTCAATACAATACGAGTTATAATAATATAAAGCATGTGATGAATACATACAACTTAAAGTGGACATGAGTATATATTATATGTTGGTTTGAATGTGCAGAAATTACACATCACGGAAAAAATTGGTTATATACATGATATCCATATATACTTCATAAAAAAATAACAACAATTAAATAATAAGAAACAAAATACGTCTGGGCTTTAAGAAAAGCGCTCCATATTGAATCATTGTTTTAATTTTAGTTCAACAATATGTTTGGCTTCGAAGAATTTATCTCTTTGTATGATGTTTATTGGGTATAATTCTAATGTTTATGGACTGAACGCATTGTTTTAATATTGTCTGTTCATGTAAGTTGCCTTTATTACGTTTCAAACAAATAAGGTGTCTACACACAAACACATGTTTTGTTACAGTCGATATTGCTTGAGTTATACAATACTAAACAGTGACGTTCGGGTGCTGGCATATGAAATTGTGAAAATTGTCTTAACTGATTCCGAATTGCAACACCAATATGAAGTCAATCCTCTAGAACTGGCTAAAATCGTATAATAGCAACAGTTGTGTCGAAAATTTCAACATATCATGCTTCAATGTGTATATACGGATCATTTTAGAAAAGTATACAGTCTTTATTGTTAACATAAGAATGATCGAAAACATCGACACACCCAAATTTAGCTAAACATCTGGTAAATATTGTTAACAGCGTTACTAAATGGTGTAATACGAGTATCAACAGACGCATAAGGTCGAAACATATATGAATATAGAGTACTCGTATAAGCTAAATCATTACAATTTTCTGTCTTTTTTTACTTTTAAACATCTCGTGACAAAACCTTCGGAATTGAGCATTGCAGAACGAATATATGATTGGATTAATCGCACATGAAAGCAGGTAAGATCTCAGGCAAACTTGGTAGAATGCATAACCGGCATCATTAAGCGTCATTAAAAACTTACTGTCGGTTTGACGAAGTACGGCTATAACCAAGAATGGAAGAAAACTAACAATATACGCTAAGGTTATCATGAAAAGCGTTAGTGTTGAACTTCCAATCTTCAGTGTCGAACTCATCAGCGATTTCAAATGTGTCTGAGTGCCCGACGGATTAATCGCCTTCCGTTGCGGGAACTCTTGCTGCTTTTGTATAGCAATGTCCAATGTAGAATTGTCATGTTTCAAATCCTTGATTTTAGGTGAAAGATTCGTGATATCTTTATTTCGTGTTGTACAGTTTTCGTCTTTTTTATTATGTCTGTCTAAAGGTTCTACACGCTCGCTTGGTATCCGGTCTTCATTGTTTAACAAGCTCAACACCTTATTTTTTTCTTCACTTCGTTTTATTCTCATTTTCCTGTGCGAGTATACCACCACGCCCACTAAATAGTACAATACGGTGAGGACAGTGAATATAACTGCCGTACTGGATATATGAAACACAAAATACATTTTCGGAAAAATCGAGCCATCATAGTTATTCATTATCTGACATGCCTTTCCCTCGTTACCACCGACAGTAATCGTTCTTGTGCCGTAAAATACAAGCGACGGCCATGCGTACAAACAAATAGCTATCACAATACATCCAATGCATATACGCTCGGATGTTTTCGTGTTAAACTGTGGTCCGTGGGGACGACAAATTCTTCGGAATCTGTCAATGGCTATGACGACAAGTATAGCGGCAGACGAACTGTTCATTGTGAATGTTGAACATCTTGAAAGTTTGCACAACAACGGCTTGTCTAGTACGATTGAAAAGCGCATGATGTAAAGTTCCATGGGTATGCTTGTCAAGCAATTGATCAAATCCAGAGTGGTAAGGAACAGGATAAATATTCGCGAAGTACTCTTCTTCCATTTCACAAAGTACACATACAATACCAAACTATTTCCAGGAATACCTATTATCATCAGAAAAACACTGTATACAAAAGCAGGAAGTAGAAGGCGAAATCGTTCTGCATTCAGTGTATTTATCATTGAAGTGTTGTTTACATTTTCTGACACGTTGCCATGCGTATAGTTATTCACAAGTGTCGTCACATTCACACACATTAAATAAGACATGTTTAGAATATTTATTTAAATATTGATTCTCTTCTTACGAATTTTAAAAATATCGGTAAGTCCGTTTATAAACGAATTAACACACATAAGTTAAATCACTCCGCGCTTCAAGTGTATAGTTGATGCTATCCCTATTGAGTAATACGGCCTATTTTTAGTTCCTAGCATACGAACTCATATTTTATAAACTAAGCGTTTCAAATTTTCAAGTATTCAATACAACACCCATAAACCGAATATTTGCGCATTTCAGCTACCGTTTTATTACCTTCCTTCATACCTGGAAATATCATTCGCTGGTTGAGGTAAACCGGTGAACATCTTATCTTAATATTGAGAGTGTATTTACATTAACTTATCAGATTCTTACCTTCAAAGCATACGGTGTAATAAATCAAAATAATAACATGAAGATGCTGAATTTAGCTAATTGTATTTTTTGAGCGAACTTATTCAAAAGCGTTTCTAACCAAAAACAAAATGGTTATTTTTATTACGATATTTTTTTTTTAAATAAACCATTTTGCTTAGGTGATTCTATATCATATAAAAGTCAGGACTTTGTCATGCTGTAAAAGATAGATAAATATTAACTTACGATTCGCGGTGAATATTATTGAAGCTGCTTTTCGTTTTACAAACATCGAATGTTTATTTCTCTAACATTACGTAGTACATTATAAAATGAAGCCCATTTCATCATGACAATACAATACAATATTTAGTGGTCTTTTGTAGTCGATGTTTTAAAATACTGAATGCTCATTGGCAAATAAGAGGATTACTATTTACGTACCAGTTTAAGCTGTTGTGATTTATTCAAAGGAAGTATGACAAGAATCCTAATCAAGCATATTTCCATGTAACAGTTCAATGCATTCATGGTTTGAATTATGCATGCACTTCTGCAGGCGTGGGAGGAAAATTCAGCGTGAAATGAAGGTTGACATGTTTAAATTCCACTATGATGACAAGGGTTTGTATCTATATTAGTGTAGTTTCAAACTATATATTTTAGCTCCGTTGCATGGAAAGCCTGTGGTTTTTTGAGACACTCGAGTCTGTTTCTTGGGAAAGAAACAGTACCAGGTGCCTTGAGGTGATCATGAGAACGCCCCCCCCCCATACTAGGAATCGAACCCACAAAAGGCAGACACCATATCCACTATGTCTACGCGAATATTACATTTATATTGAAACATTATATTTTGTATGCAAAAAAATAGGAAAACAATATCATACACTTTAAAGTTTGTTTACATAAATTACCTTCAAAGTTTGACCTGTCATAAATATGCTGAACATAACAATAGTGTGCATTTGTTTGTTTCAGGGTTAGAGTATGTGTTGCAGAGATCAGAGGCAACTAAGAATCAACAAGGCGTTGAAAAAGCAGTTGATGAAAAGAATGTGAGAACGAACGCGACCAAGACCCCACATGCCCAGTAGCTAGCCTCAAACTCTAGAAACGAAACCCATTGTGCGGTGCTTTTTTCAGAGACCAAAAGATTTGTTTTGTGAGTCAGAAACTGAAAGGTATTAAAACAGAGCTCTCGGAAAAATACCATTAGGAAAACGATTAACAGCCTGTCCAAATTGGCAAGTCTCTCTAGAATCTACACAAACCATTGTATACGATCAACAACCATAACTGCTCCCAGTAATGCTGGTTTCGAAACGCGACAAATAAAGGCAGTTTCAGGTCACAAAAAATAAAGTTCTGTGCGCAGCTATGTCCAAGACACTACAACGGAGCAAAAAAATCCATGTCAGCTTCTCTCAGNACTCTAGAAACGAAACCCATTGTGCGGTGCTTTTTTCAGAGACCAAAAGATGTGTTTTGTGAGTCAGAAACTGAATGGTATGAAAACAGAGCTCTCGGAAAAAAAACATTAGGAAAACGATGAACAGCTTTTCCAAATTGACAAGTCTCTCTAGAATCTACACAAACCATTGTATACGATCAACAACCATAACTGCTCCCAGTAATGCTGGTTTCAAAACGCGACAAATAATGGCAGTTTAAGGTCACAACAAATAAAGTTCTGTGCGCAGCTATGTCCAAGACACTACAACGGAGCAAAACAAGTCCATGTCAGCTACTGTCAGCAGCCTTGTTAATTACGATACAAATCAGTTCAATGACGGTTTCGACGCTGCACTTGCTTTGTCTCAAGCAGAGCAAATACTTCAGGATATTGCCAAAAGTGACAATGATTCCTCTGGATCGAGTGAGTTAAAGAAAACAACTCATGCTTCTGGCCAGAGCCAACCACTACAGGAATCATTCCAAAATGTTCCTAACGTAACTCCTACTATGAAATCTTTAGAATCGGTTTCGTTTGTGAAATGTGACAATAATTTGACATTCGGAGCTTGTTAATGACTGTCACATGCCTTTAACTTTCATGGATGCAACATTTACTTAAACTTTAATTCAATGCCTTATATGAATCCATGAGGAAATATCTCTGCGTTTTTTGTGACAGAATGTAGTTAAGGATTATTTACTTTACACTGAGTAAATGTTAACTAAATAGTTTTTCTGTTGTACATAAAATACAAATCCATGGGTAAATATTTGGGGGATTTATTATGACAAGAGTATATTGTTTATGATAATTTAATGTTGCAATGAGAAATGTTAACTCTATATTTGTTTTTCTGTTTTACATAAAATACAAGTCCTTGAATACAGTTTGTTATTTAACAATTGGGGGCTTTATTATGATAAGAGTATATCGTTTATGATAATTAACTGTTGCAATGAGAAATGTTAACTAGGTATTTCTTTTTCTGTTTAACATAAAATACAAGTCCTTGAATACAGTTGTACATATTGCTGGGGCTTTATTTTGATAACATGTAACACTTAGGATAATTTATAAATGCAATGCATATTGTTAACTCAGTATTTTTTCTGTCTAACATATAATGTTTCTGTTATAAAAAAGTCAATTATTAAATAACAGTAAACTATAGTTTTATAAAATATAAACATGTAATATAACATATACAATATTAATGTTTGTTATTGTTAAACATTACTTGTCATTTGTTTCATACATGTTCATTAATTGTTTAAAAAGTAAGCTAGTTGTTTTTTGTTGAAGTGAAAACTACAACATTATTAAAACATAAATGAACCTGTATTTATTTAAGTATTACAGGTCCAACATTGCGGATGTTCTGCAGGGCTACACACTTCTGGGATTAAATCCATATGTTTAGCTTCTAAACCATAAACAATCGTACAACACTGTACAATTTACAGGGGACACTACACGTCGGTCCCAATGGTATTATAGTGACCAGCCAGGCAGCCAAAAACTGTATATGGACGTCAGCCTACGGCTTCGGACCATACATGGTTTGTGGCTGCCTGCCTGGTCACTATAGTGCCATATGACCTAAGTGGGGCTTACTATTTCTTTAATATGCATCAAACGAATGTGGGGTGAGTTAAATAAGTCATTAATACATACTTAAGGCATATTAAAGTGTATGCTCAACAATAAGGTAGCATGAGCACAAAATGAAATGCATGGTTCATTACAGAAAGCCTTGCGCTGACATTAAAATACTACGAAGTTATTTGTTTAAACAAACTGACTTAAGTCGATAGGACTATTCCTACTCACGAAACAGTTTAAAGAATATGTTGTCAACTGAAAAGCGTAACTAAATTTATCATTGTAAAATGCATATAATACATTAAATACAACGGTTTTGATTTCACACTATTCGTATACCGAAAGAATTCAAACACTCAAACAATCTCTCTATATATATTCACCTTCCAATATGGGGTTTTTCGATCATTTAAGACATTTTATATTTGTTCGTTAATGTAGCCTTGTCCTGATAGTGAGTGCAACTGTTTTGAGGTTAACGAGCGAATTTTTTCCCACTTAAACACTTACTGGAAACACTGCGATAATCAATCATTCGTATAATGCTCTATTCATCCCAATGATCATGTCTAGTTCACGGTGCTGATTAAAAACGGGACTTATTATGGGGAAAATATTTCTCAGTTTTAACATCTTTAAGATGGATCATAATGAAAGGCTGTTATTATGTCTGTTGGCATAGTATTGAGGCAAAGTATGCAACACATTCAAATAGCCTACATCAATTCTGAATTATGAAGCTTAAACATACATAATGCGAAATTTAACTGGTCCGCTCAAAATGTTGTAATGGTATCATCATCAAACGTGATGGTGTGTGCACATTTTTGTTAACCAGCAAGATTTCGTGAAGCTCTTCTAAAATATGGCCATTGAATCATCTATCATTTGCCAAATGGAATTGTTCTCTTTTTAACTCAAATAATTTTAATCGGATCTTCATCAAACTTGTTAATAATGTTTTTGGGAATATAATCTCGACCAAATTCACTAAACAACCATATAACCTGGCGCACTTTTGATGTATGTCCCTTGAATTATTAAAGGCTTTCTTTCATATTTCCATACAATAAATAATGCAACCATATTTATGTCCCACAACCTGTTTTCACAAAGTTCATATAATTCGCAGATCAATGTTACTCAGATATTTCAACGTTCATAATTCTAATAGTTTTGTACTCTTGTTATTATATGCAACGTAGAAAAAAAAGGAAATGTTAGGTCGACGAAATAGTTATTTGTTTGTTTTATTTTTGCTAGATATTATATTATGAAATTTGTGATTGAAACGGTAAATTCAACTCATTATTTTCCTGTTTTGTCTCTGCATGATTACCAAAATCTGTTCATCTTACAAAAAGGTTAAACAATCTTCGTCGACAAAATGTTTTGTTATATATTATTACAATATAAAAACTAATGTATTATTGTTTACTAAAAGAAGCGTATTTGAAAACTACAAATGGTGGATATGGGGTCACTTGTAAAGTCATCTAAATGGGACTTTCGTAACTATAAAACATTGCTCTTGCTCTAGTGTTTGTATAACTGTTGGAATCGATTATTTACGGATTACGATGTAACTTGAGCCTAGTCACGTGTAATCGTTTGTTATAATGATGAAAAATACGGCATATGTCGTTTATGTGTTGGTTTTTATATTTCATCTAAGCGCTTACTATTTAAATTATATGGTAAGTTTTAAAATATAAATATAACAGAAACAACAGGAATTACATGTTTGGTTAGTTTTTGTCATCCTTACAGAACCAAGCGCAAAGTATGCATGTAATAACTATGTGGGTAATGCTTATACACAGTTTAATCTGACAACTAGGATAACCTCTCGCATATATATCAACCTCTGATTTTGATATCAAAGACAAACAAACACAGTCAACAGCAAATCTCTTGTAGAATATTTTGCAGTAGCGGGCATGGGTTCGGCATTTCAGGTTCACAACTGTTATTTATTTGTATGAGAATGTGCCAATTAATATGCGATATAAATATTAAAACACTTATTAAAAAGGCCACTGCGCTTTCAAGAAATCCGTGATGAAGGTAGGTCATATCACACATGCATATGCGAAAACAATTAATTTAACTAAATTTTTGACAAATAGCCGTTATCGTTTTGCACGGCATTATTTTATGGATTTAAAGGTAATGTAAAGGTCATATTCCGTTCAGTATATATGGAATGGGCAGACGAGATTAATTCATATACAAGTATATATTCAAAAGTTAAATCGCTGTGTGAATTGTGCACACCTTAATTACCCTATTCACACAGGTTTTTAGCAAAACCCATGACAAACATCGTTTCTATGGACCAACTAAATGCAAATAAAACGTAGAGAAATAACATTCCACACATTTTGAAAATTATATATTTATAATACGTGCCATAGTTTTTGATGCATATCGGGTAAGTATAATTAGTTCTTACCAAGTGTCGATAGTGTATATTATATGTAAATCAGTAAAATAAACAATAATCTGTATCAAAAAAAATATGATAAAAATGAGTTGGTACTAAACCGTGTTTTCATTAATAGCCGTTGACACAATTTGATCAACCCGACTTATACCGTACTAATGTATTCTGCATTTTCGTAAAACACGTTTTATGTACTAAATAGCAGTGCATATGCACATGTTTAAATGTTTTTAAATGAATAAAACACTTGTACATGTTTACATTGTTTTCAAATAATTTCTTTCCTCTATTGCTACCTTTCATAACATTTCTCTGACGTATTTATTTTACATTACCAAAAAATGTAAACTAAGTATTTCGGGAAACGCTAGCAAGAGATAAGTACACAGTCAGGCGATTATTTTGTTGGTAAAATACTTTTTTTAACATTTCAAGGATAATCTTAAAAGTAAAATTGTGCTTTAAATAACGAATGAGTATTTATTAAACGTGTTTAAAACTTAATGAGTACACACGTTAATAGTCAAACGTTTATTTTGCTACATAATGTAACAGGCAGCTTACGGTAAAACATGTACGTTGAAAACGATACATACAGACAACATACATTTATATCAATACCATATACTTAACAACACTAAATACAAATACCCCTGTTGTTCTAATGTTCCAGATATTCACCATGTCCCAGATTATAACTCCTCTGACGTTCGTTATCAGCTTAGTCGATTTTAGGCAAACACACTACATAATAGCAAACGTTATAAGAGTGACCAACGCATAGCCATGTATCTAAGAGTATTAGGAATACAATATTATCTCTGCGCATACAATAATACCAGTACTGAACCAACACGCAGAGAGACACAATTTACACCATTATTTACTGAACACTTAATACGGGCTTACGTCTAAACGTGTCCAAACAAAACGCTCTAAATTGAGCATTACAGAAGGAATAAATTATCGGATTAATTGCGCATGACATCAGGTACGATCTAAGACAAAGGTGATATATTGCAAACCCGAAGTCATTTAGTCCTACAATAAAACTTGTTTCAGTCTGTCGCAGCACAGCAATTACTAAGAATGGCAGAAAGCTGACAATGTATGCTAGTGTTATCAGAAACAACATAAGAGTTGAGCGTCCTATTCGCATCTTCATATTCATGCAATATGAGCCATTGGACGTGTTTAACGAGTCTCTAAGGCAACCATTCCGTTTGCTAAACGTCTTCTGATTGCTTCGTTTACGCCTCTTATCAGAGACATTCGCTGTTCGCGTCGGTTCGGTGGTCAAGATTGTTGTATTTACACTTGCATTGACTAAACTTTCATTAGTCGATGTGGGTATTTCTGCCTTTGAGTCAACTGGTAACGGTAACAGTTCAATGCAGTTAGTTTTGGATAGATCCGTTGAATTTGCTATCAAATGGTTTTGATTTTTTGCTAGTTCCGCCGAATCTGAGTCTTGCAACAATGTGTCTTCCTTGGCTATTGAACTTTGCTCGTGTTGAATCAAACTTCTCATCCGTTCATTCTCAGCTTTTCTTCTCATTCTCATTTTTCTATGTCTACAAACTTGAAGTCCAACAAAATAATACAGTATGGAAAGTACAGAAAAGACAACGATTGTACTTATTATATGGAACGAAAAATAAAGCTTCGGATATATTGAGTTATCATGTTGATTTTCGAGAAGACATGACTTTCCTTCGATGCCGTTTATCTGTATTGTCCGTGTGCCGTACAACAGAAGTGACGGCCAAGAGTATAATCCCAAAGCCACTAGAATACAGCAAATACAAATATATTTTGAATTTGTCGCATTAAATTGTGGCCCGTGGGGACGACATATTCTTAGGAATCTGTCAACGGCTATGGCGACCAGAATAGCGGCAGATGAACTATTCATTGTGTAAGTAGAAAATCGTGATATTTTACAAAGCCACGGTATGTCGATGATAACCGAGAAACGCATTATATATATTTCCATCGGTAACGTTGTTACACAGTTTATTAAATCCAACGACGTTAAAAACAGAATGAACATTCTCGATGTACTTTTTCGCCATTTATAGAAGTACACATACAACACTAAAACGTTACCAGGTGTCCCGACGACCATTAGTGCGATAGTATAAAAAAAAGCCGGAAGTTTTATGCCAAATTGAGCCATGTTTAGATTTCCCAATGTATCCGGTTGAACTGTCAAATTAGACGTGTTCCCTAACGTGGAATTAACTATGGTATAACCAAGTGATTCATGAATATGGTCTTCCATGTTTAAATGTGTTATTTAGTATACAACTTTCTTCCAGTGCGTCATTCAGATGTATAACTTGTGTACTACCATCATTAATATTCACAGCTTACTTCGGCTTACACAAACATGACGTTTATAAATGAATAAGGTAAAATAAAAATGCATTTTCGCACGGCCATTTGCTCTCAATAATCAAGTCATGGACAGTCCTTCATTTTAATTTAAATGCTTAATTCCAAAATAGACCTATAACAATTGCTATATCTTAACGCTTTTATATGTATCTATAATGGTGAAAAATGTAATATTGATTGTGCGTTTTCCCATCTAACATATGCAGTTTAGAACTTTTCCATCACCCTATAACCCTTTTAAGTCTTCACACAAGCTGATTTAATCCAATCCTTGATTTATTTCCTGATTGAGTATGTTCTCGTTGTCGTCAACGGGGCGATCCTGAAACAAGTACAAACAATAATACTAAGTACAAAGATTACATCAACATTATTATTTTGATTGCCATGAAAATATATATTCATCAGACAGGACTAAAAAGTTGAATGTTTATATAATTGTATACACTTGTGTTTTTTTTATGTTTGCGACCTGGTTTCTGATTCAGTTTTGTTAGTTGTTAACATGTTTTATATAGCGTATAAAATTGCGTTATTTGCTAAAGTCTAGTTCGAGTTTTATGCGAAGCAAAATTCCGTTCTGTTTAAACGTTCTGAGCATTTCTCAAAAATGTCTATAATTATGCAAGCCATAATATTACCTTATTACATATTGTAACGATTTTAAGAATGTAATAGTTTAAAATAAACGTATATCGAAATACAAGAATGTAATTTTATTTAAAGTCAATTTTAAAAGTGGCACATATATATAGGATCTGACATGAGTTGTCATATCATACCATATTGTATTAAACGAGTTCAGGAATTTTGTTACTAAGCGAGCTTTTTTCGAGCCTTTTACGAGCTAACTAACGAATTTCCTGGACGAGTTTAATAAAATATAGTATGATATGACAACAAGTGTCAGATCGTTTTTATCACATGCTTTTGAACTAAATAAAATACATCTTAATTGACCAAACAAATGCTGATAGATCTAAAAGTTGTTTAGTATCGTGACGTCATTTCATGTTAGCGACGTCATTTCAGCAAAATAAAGCCATGGTTAGTTATTGATTCTTTAGCCAATGAAAACGCTTAAAAATGTTGTAATTCACATGTGTAATATATAAAAATACGTGATATCTGTATTACATTGAAAACGAGGTATAGCATGTTCTACAACACATTACATTTACATGCATACACATAGTTGTAATGATATATGGTTCTTAAAATGGACCTACATGCAAATGCCGTTGTTTAATTGTTTACTTGTTTTCTCAATTCGGGTTTTACCTACTTTATTTGGTAAATTATGAAGATCCGACAAATACATGTATTTATGAACCGCTGCATGCATACTAGTTATGTCGTAGTAATCGTCTTATTATTATTGTATTTAATAAACACATTTGTAAAAACTTTTTATTTGTACCTAGTTATGTCTCATGTTCCAGGAATGTTCTTTTGTTTCTGAGTTACGATGTGTAATTTTAGAATATGAGACAAAACATGCGTAAGCGTACTTAGGAATTTTCCATTGGTTTGCTTTAAACATCAAAATATCTCAAACGTATACGAAATTATTTGTGTCGTTGTATATGTATGTCATAATAATTAATTATATTTTAGTTTCTGTCCGGTTAGCGCTTCTAACTAAGGTGACATTTGTTAAATATACTCGCTCCCGGCGGGATATAAGTTTGCTTGCTGTCACCATTCCGGACAGGTCCGGGTACTCCAAGTTCCCCAAACAGCACAATTCCATGCAAAAATTTAAAAATATTTCATCGAGACCTAATCGATCTAGAAATTGCACCTCTAATTCAAAATACGAAAGTCTAGTGAGTCAATTAGGTAGGTTGCTCGGACACACTATTGGTCCACGCATAATGTAGACGGCGGCGCGGAATGACCTCATTTACTTCGCAATACAAAAACATATTATGTTTAATAGATTATCAGTAAGGTATTCAAAAAAGGCAATTTAATTGTTTTATCTATGAAATTAAAAATAATCATGAACTCATTTAAACGTTAACTACAATAAAAGACGAAATATAAACACAAGAATTAACATTATATGTATCTATTGTTCCTGGCTCCTCTCTTAAATACAGCGTCTACTGATACAGACCTTATATTTGCCTTCCAGAATCATCCACGTTCGCGATTTAAAAACGTCACAAAGATAAAACTACATATGAAACATGCAATCAATTGTAAAATTTCCGAAGTCTCCCCAAGTAAATACGATATTGTAAATTATAAAATGTCCTGTGATTTAAATCATATAAAACCAATAGCTTACAGAAGCACATAAGTCCATATACATTTCATTGCAACTCAGCGCGGTTTGTTCGTTTTCCGATAACACCACCTCCTTTTATACTGGCGGTCGCTATGTATTCAATGTTAGATTTGCGGAACTGTCGTGAGTCTTTACTGTAGCGTACCGCTGTTATAAGAGAGAAGCTGTCAATACCAGCTAGATGGTGGTGTTGTCTATGTTTAAATAAGGTAAACATCATAGTAATAGCTCATAAACATGCAATGGTATATTTTGTATGACGATGTGATATTGGCAAATCGATCATTCACAGTTGCTAAGTAAACACAAACACCAATACCAGTTTATACATGTATAGTGTATATAATAATAAGTTAAAAAATAACAAACACATGAATGTAATAATATTCCGTTGATGTTGTTTTCGATAATGGACACACGATAGTGTACTTTGCGATTAGATTAGTTAACAAGCACAATCGATTTGATTCACAGTTAAAATTGTCAGTACAAAATAAACCCGAATTTCGTTTTTACAAAAAAGAATGCATAATTTACGCATGTTTATTCTACGTTAAATGTTGGTGGTAAAATTTGATCACGAAATACTACTAAAGTTGCGCAAGACTACAGTCGTAACATCCGTTTATTTAAAGACCTTTTTGATACCGTCAACAATGACATTCCTAAATAATATAGCGTCTGCTCCTGGGCGTTAATTGTGACCGTAGAAACCAATCTCAAAATAAAGTGAAATTTGATGCACGTAACCCAGTTCGAAACAAGGTATAATAGGGCACAGTCAACTAGACAAATATCGGCAGTTCTTCTTAAAAGGTAAAACACGAAAATCAGAAAGAAAACATCAAAAGCATATAATAAGATATAATAAATGTGTGTGCGTATTGTTTCTTACAACACGTTTCCGTGACGTCATCACACCTTACCTATTCAAACTGACGTCAACTTTATTATTACAAAAATATCAAAGTAATAATGTATCCTAATATATATTGTCAATCAAAGTAACTAAAGTATATTTTCCCACTAAATACAAAAAGAAGGCCAAGTAACATGCCTTACATTTCTTGTGTGTTTAACTTTATGCAACACATTTTAAGTTTAATGCGCTACGTAATGATATGCCTATGTATATTTCAATAGTTGTTCTAGATCAAACGGTGAAGCACGTGCCTTGTATAAAATATTTTTTTTGGAATGTCCGTTCCTATTTCAAAATAATATCTTTGGCGCATAATTTGTTACAGATATTATATACTTAATTTGCGCCTATAGAACAACGCGTCGCGAGTCGTCGCCAATTCTGAATATTTCATATAATGAAGATCGTTGAACAAAGCAGATTAAACGCAGGTATCTGTATTCCCGGAAAACTCTTACCAAACTGAATATTATGTAACTTAATATCTTTCCACCCATTCAACTATTTAAATTGATGATATTGCATTACGATAGCTTTAATTCGTGTACGTCATGTTCTTATTATAATTGTATTGAATATCACAGCTAGTAAATTTTGTTTTAATCTTACTATCGGTGCCTTCGGTGCTTTCAGTATGAGTTCTGCTTACAAGTTTTTACATGTATATTTCCTGAGTGTTACAAATGACAGCTTATGATGCTCATATAGTGTTTATTCTAAAATAACGTTTGCCACTTAATAAAAATAGTTTCGAAGAGTTACCTGAAAACCTATCCTGGAAATGCGTTTAAGATTGGTCGGATAAAATAAAATGTAAATTAAATAGGTAAAATTCAAATGAAACGACCATTGTTGTCAAGTACCTGTACACGGATGCAATAGTACACTTAACAAAAATAGGACAAATCAATTCATAGATTTTTTTAATAAACGATGTAAAGCACATGCTCAAAAAAACTGATTTCGGCGTGGACCATTTTGGAAAGTTTAGGGGTAGATATAATAAATTCGAATAGTTAATTTCAAAATCGCAGTTCCTAATTTTTGTCATTGGTGATTGATATTGCTACATAACATAACTATTAATACTAGTTAATTAGTTCAAATACTATGCTAACATACCGAGCTATTTTTTAAATGAGCATGCATACCGTATATATGCTTAAATTATAATTTAATTAAATTAATGTTATTGTGGAACTTAATTAATATGATGAATGGCATCTTCTTATGGCCTTAAACATGTGCAGTGTGAGATTGGTCATCTCATTAAATTTAATTAAAAACATGAACATGATATGTATTTTTTAAATTTAGATTTAATTCGTTTCGATTGCTGTATCCACATATTTAACAAAGTGTGCAAAAACAGTAATAGCATAAAGCTAAACGTGTGTACGATGTATTGTCATCCTATCGATTTTGCTGAAGTAATAGGATAGACATGTGTAACTGATTATTTGGAAGTCGTTAAATGTATTTTACTTGTGAACTATTATTTAAATAGTGTGTATAAATTGTCTTAAATGTATGTATTGTATATATTTAATTGGTATACAACGTATTAAAATTAGATATTTAAATCGCTGGTATAGGGGGCATATTTACTACAGTTCTATATGATAATCTCTGACATATTTTTTGCACTGAAAGACAAATTATTAGAAACATAGACATTCCATTACATTGTGTTTTTTGTTCTTAGCACCCGACATCAAACAAATTAAAATTATTCATCAGTTTCGAATACATGATTCGTCCTTAGTGAAATGGAGATCGTTTCAATTAAAACAACTTAACACAATTTGTTATTATCAAATGCTTTCTAGCGTATATGAACATAATATAAACATACAGATATACACCCTCAATAAAAAATAGACCCTTCTAAATGAATTACCGATCTTTAATACTGGATTTATTTCGTCATCTTGTTGTGTTTGGTCCGTTATAAATTGATTATCTCTGGATTGCAATTTTCTGATATTCAATATGCACAATGTTAATTGAAATTGCTTTTAAATGCGTTGACTGCATTTTAACTCTTTGACGCACTTTTGATTGTGACGTGCGATTTTTTTTTCTATTTCTCAGTGGATCGGTTATCGGTCAACTAAACACAAAAGAATTTTGTGGGCTCCTATTGTGGTGTATGTGTTATAAAGCTGTTGCTTTGCGCGTGTTTAATGGCATGCGTCATATTTTTCTATTTTGATACAAAAGCCAGCTCGCAATACCAAACGATCTAAATAATGGATCTGCTATTAAATTTGAAACTCTATTTCTAAGTACAAAACGATTAATAAAGTTGAATGGACATTTAACACGACGACGACGAGATTTAAGATGTTTTTACATATTGACAAATTGGTTCTTCCACTTGAAACAGTACTAAATCGTCAATCAATTGATACAAACAGATTCTGGCTGTTACGTCAAATGTATTAACACATTTTTTTCGCAGGACTTTCTATTCACATATGTTTTAATCAACAATTTAACGTGTAGATCCGCTTAATGTGTTCCGCACACTATTTATCTTATTTATACTATACTTAGAGTGCAACATGTAGAGAATTATATCGTTTTGGCGTTGGTGTTCACATCACTAATTATTGTTAAGTGATGTTCTTAAATTTGAGAATCAGCGCAAACCATTATATTGGAAGTCGTGCAAACACCTAGTTATAGCAGACGTACATTGCATGTGCAAATACAATTAATTTCTTCAGGTCAAGATGATCGACAAGTTTGTTCTCTGTCGTGAAAAGAATTAAAATTAAAAAAAAATATACAACCACGACAAACATTTTATAATATTTTTATAGCATTGAATACGCTGTGTAACAATGGAGAATTCAAGCAATAAAAACTCGTATAATAACAGTGAGTATGACGTGTTTGTGACAGAAAACCGGTTCAACGTACTAGCAAACAAAGGAATGGCCAACTCAGTGAACAGAAAACGGGCACGAGAAAACACGGGCAGTCAAAGTTCTCAAGGTGAGGAGCATTCAATATCACAACATGAATATGGAAGTCTAAATATTGACGATAAACTGCATGCATTGTTTGCACGGATTAGCAGTATTGAACAGAAAGTCGATGACTGTCTGAGCTTACACAACCAAGTGAAATACATTGATATTGACGAAGAAATTCAACACAAACTTGATAAATGTGTTTTCCTTGAAAATGTGTCAATTTCACTAACAAGGGTTTCCCTAGACAAACAAAACAAATATGCATGGGTTCCGAATGCTCGATATCTGTAAAAACTATAACATGTTTTCCTCAATGGCAATCTATACGCAGATAAAAAAATGCATGTGCCCTCACTCTCCGAGATAAGTCTGTCATTGATAATGTCATTGCAACAGCCGATTGCTTCACAAACATTAACTAATTTAAGGTTATTGAAACAGATCCCCTATTATCTGGTGGACACAGCGCTCTTACATGGACCTTTATAATATTGAACAGCCAAATGCCTAAACAAGACACTAAACCAACCTTTCATCATCCAGCCTGGAAACGAAGTATGGAAAACCATTTTAAGCAAAACATAAACATGACAGACATAGACAATCTTATATCACAACTTAACATCTACCCTCAATCAAAGGAAACAGTTGAATTTATAACCAGTAAACTACAGTCCTTTTTTCACAACACAGCACTTCAAACGTTCTCTGAACAATTTAGAAACAAGCATATATTAAATAGGCCAAACAACAAACCCTGGTTCGGACCAAAATATGTTCAAGCCATAATAAACTACCATAATGCTAAAGACGAATATAAAAAAAATAAAAAATAATGAGAGCAAATTAAGATTCAAAAACGCAAGTAAGCAATACAAAATAACAATGAATATAATCATCAATAAACATAATAAAAACACTTCTTCAAAACTTAGATCATTAAATGAAAAAAAATAAAACAATACTAGAAATGTTTGAACTCCTTGTGAAACCTAAAACAAAATTAAGTAAGGCACTTGCCATTGACTAATTATATGAGCACTACAAGATCATGAATACAAATACAATTGATGATGACCATTTTGAAAATGATATACACACCACGAATGACTCAAATATGTACCTTAACGCCCCCTCACTGAACATGAAATAATTTAAAGCATAAATAACCTAAAAAACTCTAAAGCCTCAAGCCTTTTAGATAACATTCTTAATGAATATATTAAATCAACCAAAGAAATCCTAATACGCTTTTATTGCAAACTGTTTAACTGTATCATTGATACTGGAATTATTCCCCAAACATGGCTTGAAGGTACTATCATACCAATTTTCAAAAACTAAGGTGACCCTAAAGATCACAATAACTATCGACCAATTACAATACAAAGTTGTCTTGGAAAACTGTTCACCTCTGTACTAAATCAAAGATTAACTCACTTTTTGGTTAACAACAATCTTTTAAATGAAAACCAAGCAAGATTCAAAAAGGGTTATTATTGCAGCGACCATATTTTTACACTACACTCTTTAACAGAAATTCTTAACAAACAGAAAAAAACTATATTGTGCATTTATTGATTTCTCGTAGACGTTTAATAAGGTATGCGGTGTAGGCCTCTGGCACAAGCTCCTAGAAAACGCAATACATGGTAAATTCTTTAACATCTATATTAACATGTATAGTAATATTTAATCCTGTATCTCGCACAATGGCACTGTCTTTTCTACATTTATTTTAAAAATTGGAGTAAGACAAGGTGAAAACCTTGCCCCACTTTAATGATATGCAAGCATCTTTAAATCTGAATGGTTCTGTCGGTGTAGAGTTAAAAGAACCATTAGACATAACATTGTGGCGTAAACTTCTTATTTTACTCTAAGCTGATGACACTGTATTACTTTCAGATTGCCAAAATGACTTCCAGAATAGCTTAAACACTTTCCATGAATATAGCAACAACTGGCATTTAAACAATAATTATACCAAAACTAAAATAATAATATTTGGAGTAAGACAATTCAAACACTTCAATTTTAACATTGGTAATACATCAATTGAAATAACAGACAACTATCATTATCTTGGTCTCACTTTCTTAAGCAATGGATCATTTCTTAAAGCACTCAAACATATAGCAGAACAAGCACCCAACGTCATGTACTAACTTTTCACAAGGGCAAACAATGCGAGCCTCCCAATCGACCTCATAATAAAGCTCTTTGACCACACTGTGCTTCCGATTCTGACATATGTATCTGAAATGTATTGGATATGAAAACATTGATATACTAGACAGAATCCACAATAAATGATTAAGAAAAATCACACATACTAAAACTTCAACACCTGTATCTTTCTTACACGGAGAGCTTGGCAGGTACCCAATATCAATTACAATTCAAGGAAAAATGATATATTTCTGGACTACAATACTTACCGGGAAACAAAATGAGTTTGCAGCGCAGATATATAATAATATGATGATTCTCCCTGACAATAACTCCAAATGGATTAATAAAATAAAAGAAATTCTCAATACAACAGGTTGTATAGATTTAAAGCACAACCAACAGCAATTGAATACTTACATAAAAACAAATAAAAGCATTAAAAACATTTTAATAGAGCAATATAAAGCTACGTGGCAAAACAGTCTCACTACCTCAAACAAAACCAGAAAATATAGAATATTCAAAGAGAACATTGAACTGGAAAAAAATCTTACACTTTTGCCTCAGCGTGAGCGAAGTAGCCTGCTCAAAATCAGAACGGCAAACCATAACCTCCCAGTCGAAACAGGCAGATATGATGGTATCCCATACACTGAAAGAAAATGCACAAAATGTACAAATGACCAGGTTGGAAGCGAAGAACACTACCTTCTATTTTGCCCCTACTTCCAAACACAAAGAGAACAGTATTTAAGTGTATTCAACACACCAACTACACGCCTTACTATTAAAACAATTCTATCAACAACGTCAACACCACACCTTAAAGAAGTGTGCACATTAATAAATATAATCCTCCAAAGTTTGAAACAACAGTAATGTCACACCACTCCACTACCATTTCATCACATTACTATCATACACGTATTCTTGACGCATTATCTTTTCAACCCAATGCCTCCTGCTCTTCACAAGTTGACAAAATGAAAACCATTATCAATGTAGTATATGTTCGTTGTTTTCCGTATTACTTTTCCAGTAACGGATTCTTTATCGTTTATTTATTTCGTTAATGATATATTAACTTCAATGGAGATAATTTCTTTTCTGCTAAACAAAAGTCAGTTAAATACTAGATTATACAAATGATACCGTACATAAATTAACATACTAAGCTCCATCTTTTAGCTTCAAATACGATAATAACAGGCACGCGTTTTTCTTCAAACGCCTTTTTTTGCACTCGTTACTCTAAACCGTAAATGAATAAATAAATTGTGAACGTGTTACTCATATGACTTGAACGCAACTGTAGATTTTTTCTCACGAAAAAAATCAACTCAAGGTACAAATAACTACGACAATTAGTGATTTGCATTGAATTAAATCTACTTATAAACTCCAATGCTGAAAAAAAGACTTCCATTTTAATTGTTCTCTATTTTCTGTTGGATTCATGATCTCGATGTATAACTATTGCATATATACATGTAAAGATATGTTCACTCCCCTCCCCCTCCCAACGAACTAGTAAACATTGAATGTGTTCGAACACTGCATCGAATAGTTTCCCTTTGTATCTTGTATTATAGTATTGTATTATCTACTTGCATTGTGCATGCTATAACTGATCCCAACTTGAACCGGACAATATTATTAGAACTCGTTTTGTTATGTTGCCCTTATTGTATACCTTGTATACTTGGGTGTAAATAAAGAGTTGTTATGTTCTGTTCTGTATTCAATCGAACAAATAATTATATCAGACGTGTATTTCTTGTAAGGATACAATTATTGCAAAATAACCCTGTACACTGTCAATGGTAGTGTTTTGCTATATATATCGACATAAGCAATTCGACTTGGTTAACAATTCATTCAAGAGGTCTTGACATTATTCAGTCTATTTGCTATGGAGATTTACAGTATGCATTTCTTGGTTTTAAATACGACATACAACTTCAAGATAATGCGCTTGGCATATACACCTAAAGAATTGTTAAGGTTTAAGGGAGAAATCAAATCATAATATAAAGTATATATTGATTACTCATACCTATATGTGCATATTGTTTTCGTGTCGACACATTTGAATTTTCTTTTGTCAAAACAGCTCGACACGTATTGTGTGTGATTGAACCAGTAGTTCTCAGGAATATTTATGATTCTGTATTGTGTATTCAAAGATAAAAAATAAGAAGTTGATTAAGCGGTCTCCTACACACGAATGCCATTGATAAAAGTTAATACAATTATAATATCATCACATGCAATTAAACGATATTGAAGTGGCATCCGTATTAAGTTGTTATATTAAATGCTGTTAGTGTCACATCTAACATCCAAATGATTGCATAGACATGGTTACAAATTGATATGAAAATCGGTTGAAAAATTCAGATTAAGCAACCTGAATCGGAAGTAAACCTCCATAAAATATGTAGATTTGCTTTATTCCGGACGTCTGTCGTCATTAACACTACGGAAAGTATTTGTATTTGTTAAATTCAGGGCCTCTGTTGTCATAATGTCTTGTTTTGTAGTGAGATGATCGAATCGCGTAGGTGTTCATTCCATTTTGAAATTGTTTCACAAGGTATGTTGAGATATATTTTGAGGTTCGCCTTTCAGTATGACCTGTTTATACTTACACTGCTAAGTATTCCTTGCTCTTAGTCCTTAACTATTTACTATTTTAGTGAACGAAATTGTTAACTCAGCTTTATGTTTTAATTCCTGACGAGAGTAGTGTCTTTTCTCACATGCTACAATGGGGTTTTTAATTTACCTAAGGATACTTCTTGCGACGGAGTTTCTGTTATTGATTCTGGTTTCCTAGACCGATTTGCTCGTCTTCAGTGTTGATCTTTTACATGCTCAAATGGAATCAGCTTGAAAAGCGACTGCACAAGTTTTGGTTTTAATAAATATGTCCGTTATTATACTGTCCACCACCAAAACACAACTGTGTATAGAAGTGTGCATGGTGCTTTACATTAACATGGACGTCAACCTTTGTTTTATATTATTCATTACTACGTGTTTGTACATACTTTCAACAATGTTGTTAATATCTTTGAATAATACTGAATGCCCAGTGTTTTAATGGATAGGACGATTCATTAATGCTCAAAAAGGACAATATATAATGCGATTCAATAATTTAATTCTTTAAAACTGAACTGTATCAAACAGGTAGCTTAATTTTAATGCTTTGTTTATTAACCTTTCAGTACGCAAAGATGCTTTTGATGTGTGCTGTATACAATGTTAACGCACGGTTTTGTTATGTAATCAACATATGTTTGACAACTATTATATGCACAGATAGCGTCTTCTTATGATCTGTGTATACATACGTTTTAATTAAGCACATGTTTGATGTGCATGATGATCTCTTTCTGGTAAACATATAACATTAACTCAACTGTTTAACCAGAAAATAGCATTCCGAAATATAGTGACGATACAGTATAATACTAACACAATTCGCGTCTTGATTTCTGTCGTCAAAGAAAAAAAATAGAGCGTGTTATTCTAAAATAATTATGGACAGAGCCCAACGTTTCGAAAAAACTCTGGAAACCTCCAGCACATATTGCAGACAACACAACTTGATTCAACGCGCTCTAACTCGTTGCATTCTAATGGTTCATGAATAACCTATTGAAGCAAAGTGTTCACTTTATTATTCAATATCTAAGTATATTTATAGAATTGCTTTACGTTGTATGACGTTATATGACGCCATTCGCTTAATGTGTAAGAATTACATTGACGTCACAGTGTGTGTTACGGTAAACCCACGTAATTGATTAGCGCGGTTAAATGTAATGTATTGATGGTTTAGAGTAATGTACATACTATAGCCGCCATTCACTACCTTACAAAATGACGACGAAGAACATAATGTTAGACAACATGATAACACGACAACACTTTAATGATATGTTTATTTACCTCTTTCATAAGGTCATATACTTGTATAAAGTTTGTTATATAATGCCATTATGTTTGTATATATTTTTCAATTGTATTTTGTAAAACCTAGCTAGCTATTCACAAAAACACAAACCGTGTTTTGACAGCATAATAATAAAGAATTGACTTATCGTAATTCAATTAAAGGAAAACACACACATGTCTAATGAAACATACTTTAAAGTATTATTTAGTTAAAGAATATGATAGTTTATATAAATACAACGCAAAACTAAAAACAGTTAACATAAATAGGTACTGAAATAAATATTTCTTTAGAAAATAAAATTTAACAAACTCATAATCACAAAGAGTCAAACATGTTAACAGACGGCCTCGTAGTTATACCCAATAATACTTGCAATAATTTGTTTGTCATGGTTATAGTCATCGTGTAATCTGTACACATATAATGTTTGTATTTCTAGTGTTAGCCTGTTGATGTTGCTGTTTCGAATTGTGTACATTTATCAAACTTTCGCTCTTGTTGAATAGTTGTGGAAACCTCTCTCTTACCTTTTTCAAAGAACACATTAATTCTGAAATGTATTATGCATTTGTTGAAAACCACTCGCACGTCTGAATTATTCGACTTTCTTCTGTAGTTTTGTGTTTCGTCAAGTCCGGGATCTAAATCAATTACTTAAGACCGTTTTCTTACAACATAAAAAAAAATACAACATGATAGTTGTTTTCTATAATCTTGCTTTGCGTTTAATGGATATAGGAGATAAAAAAAATAATTCGAACAATAAATAGTGCAACATACTATTGATTTCATCGTAGAGACGAGTAAAGTGCGCTTAAGTGGCAATTGCTCGTGTACGCAGTAAAAGATGAATAGATGTCGGAAAATTACCAAATGTTTTCCCACCGAACGAACAACATGTGTGTTTTATTTACAATCCGAAATCCGACATATAATACTGTTGATTTCATTTCATCGGAACATTACGTTTCTGGTGCTCTCGTCTGTATATACTTGTAAGTACATTATAATATACAATTAACTGTTGATTGAAATATTCTGGTACATGTGTGAAGTTGATATGTCTTTAAAACCAGTTTAATCACCCAAATGCTTTTGCCTTGACCTCTTTAACGATTCAATGTATTTCAGTTTTATTGCCAAGGGAATAATAAAGAGTCGACGGCATACTACCTTATATGTATACGCACATACTGTTACAATGGGTGACGCATAAAATTAAGCGTAGCATGTGATTGATTATCCTACAATTACCCACTAATTCACAAATAAATGAGCAAGCACAGTCAATTACCGGTACAAAAATATCACGGATGTCCGAATTTAGGTTCAGGCCTACTATAAAATAGACATGTATCTTCTTGTAACAATAGGCAAATGTGTATGATAGTAAGGTCAATAACATGCCACTGTTTTCAGAGTTAGTCAACAGTTTATGTCCCAGATAATGTGACGCGACATGAATACAATATTTCAATATTAGAACCAATACTTGAAATGCTTATTACATGTCGTTAGGTATGTTAATAACCAGTCCGCTGATATTAAATTCGGCGTAGACAGCAAATGTTTTCATTTCGATCGAAAAAATCGTATGTCCAGGTCATCATAGCGTATTAACCTATTAACCATTAAACACAGCTCCCCATTGAATATATATTGACAATTAAAGCTGATGATGTGTATGCTTTATGAAATTAATACAAATCAGAAAAATACTGTTCGTTTTCCTGGTATTTTCATTACTGATGATATACGACACGGTTGTTAGATCTCTGGTCGTTGATAACATAAAAGATGTATTAGTTATGTCATTTTCACTTTGTATCCGTTTGTGTGGGTGTTTTTAAAATGTATGTCACATAATCAACGTGTGCAATATGATCCACTAAAGCACTACAAAAGCGTTTATATTAATATATGTTTGAAGGCATCATATGGGCATCATTATATAGACAAGTATAGAGAATATACATTTGCTTACAGTATTTCAAATACTAAACATTCCCTTATTTACGTATTTGTACTGTTGAACATTGTTTCAAATTGTTGGTACAATTATTAAATAAGTCGCTGTTCCTTTTACATAAGATGAACTCGATCAACTATGGAAAGGAAATTGTTATGGATGCAATCGACCCAAAATATATATATAAAAACAGGATTTATATAAACAAAATAATCTAAACAGTGATATCGACATCGCGTTTCTTGGATGTATTCGGCAAAATGTTATAAAGATAATGGCACACAATTACAATACCATGCAATTAGCACTGTTACGACAGAACGTGCCAATTCCAGTATTGTATTTGTGCGCAGTATGCATCGTTGTATTTATACAACTGACATAATTTGATTTGAAGTTTAAATATGCATATATATTAGGGATGCAAGAGGTTAACCGGTTAACCTGTTAACCTACCGAAACGATTATATATGTATATATATCACTGTCATAATAGTTATGATTTATTTGCATATATACTTTTTAATTACTTTTAAATTACTAACATCAAACATATCATTTTTATTCAATGTTAAATTTGATGTCATTGTATGTTTAGCAATAATGTATTATACTATACTTAATAGTTTCAAAACTGTTAAGTGTTAATAGTTCATTGCGCACAGTTCAACTCAATCAATGTCTATGTATAGACCCGGGTATTTTATGACAAGCATGGTATATTCAATAACGACAACGGTTTAACATCGTGTTTACAGCTAAAGACAAACACGTGTCAGTTGTCCACGTCCCTGTGCCCGATATGCTAATGCAAATGCACAATATGACTTAAACCCGTACGAAACACATCATTAATAAGTCGGTCATTTGGAAATTCAAATAGTTGTGTGCACGCATTTAATTACTAGTTCAATCTCCCAGTTTGACAGTTTTGAAAGTGTCCATGTCTAAATCTAAAACAGGTATTTATTGTAATCACATCACATGTACCTGACATGTGAAACCATATACAACTCGATAACGGAAACTGCACAGCCATATATACGCAAACAGTTGCACAACAATTCATAACTTATTAAGGGGTCTTTGACCTCTTTTTAATTGTCATACATCTTAACCAAACATTACGGAAATTGGTAAATTGCGATATTTAACACTTTCCCATACATTGGTGCGCATACACGACTTGGAAAACATTTTACAAAACATGTTGATTCAGTCAAACAATCGTATTAATATACGTCAATAATGTCATAATCAGTTATATTCTGGATTGTATAATTTTTAGCGGATCACAATCATGTCAACCTGATTTAATTGCAGGAAATGGAAAGTGTCTCTTCAACTGATGTGTTCATTTATTTGATGTGTGCATCAAAACAACGCTGTTGATTGGTTGTTGATGTGTGCATCAAAACAACGCTGTTGATTGGTTGTTGATCTATTTCAGACGATTGTTACCGCAATAACGGACTGCTGAAATTGAATGAACGGCGATATGCTAATACGCAGACAAACGATTTATTGTACGCCATATGTAAGATTGCCTTTATAGTTTTTTTAAACTTTTGGTATTTCTCAGTGAAGTGGTCTTGATAGTATTCAGTATGTTTTCCATAATACGGTGATGTATATTATTTGTTATATGCCAAGTAACGGTACTCAGTTGTGCTATGTAAGGTATAATGTTTCTTTTTTAAGGTTATATATCAACATGCAGGTACGTTCAGTTTTAAAAGATTGTGGGTGATGCACCTTAACAAGTATCTTAGTTGCATACATGTATTGCAATATTAAAATACGCTAATATACAAATGCAAGATAATGCATGTTGTCTACACCTATGTCTCTAAAGAATTTCAAAGGTGTTAGCACCATTTTTAAATCAAATTATAAAACAAGTTATATCTTGACAACTCATACATGCATATACATATATTGGATTCGTGTCGACACCTTTAAAGTTGTTTGTCACGTTTATTGTGTGCTGGAACAAGTATTGTCTCCAGTGAGATTAATGATGCTATAGTCTATATTCAAAGATAACACAATACGAATTTGGTTTAGCACTAACAAACGAATATTTTCTTCTGATGATGTTTTTATTAAAACGTTTTATTTAAGCAAATTTGGGATGTGCATGATAATGTTTTACTGGTTAACATATTACATTAAATCGAATGTATAATCAGAAAATAAAATTGCGAAAAAGAGTGTCAATACAATGTATTTCTAACCCATTTCGCCTCTTGATTTCTGGTCTCAGAGAAGAAAATAAAAAAGCGTATTATTCTGAAATTATTATGGGCAGAACCTGTACTTTCGACATTACTCTGTGAACATCAAGGAAGCATTGCAGACAAGTATTGAAACAGAATAGTCATTGTGTTATTCAATATATAAGTATATTTACACAACATATTAACAATGTATGATGCTATCACACGCCATTCAATAATGTGTATGAATGACATTGACGTCACATTGTGTGTCACGGTAAGACGACGCAATTGATTACGTGTTGATGGTAGTTAACATAATATAGCTGCCATTCATTACCTTACAAAAAAAACTACGAAGACAATAGTGTTAGACAACCCGAAAACTCGACAACACGATAATGGTATGTTTCTTTACCTCTTTCATTCTTTCAAATATTTATATTAAGTTTGTTATATAATGCCAGTATCTTTGTGAATGGTATTTTGCAAAACCTAAATTGCTATAATAATTCACACAAAAAAACACAAAACGTGTTTTGAAAAAAGCACATCATTTTCTTGACAGCGAAATACTATATAAGTGACTTATCGTACTTTAATTGAAGAACAACACATACATGTCTAATGAAATATAATGTGAGCTTCTATTTAGTTAAATAATATTAAATTGATAAATAGTGCATGTAAAATACAACGCGAAACTAATCAACAGTTAACAGAAATGTGTAATGATATAAAAAGTTCTACAGAAAGTAACATGTAACAAAATGAAACTTTTTAAAAGACGGTCTCGTATTTTACCCAATAATACTTGCAATGAATTGCATGTCATTGTAATAGTTGTCGTGTAGTCTGTACACATATTATGTTTGTATTTAAATCCTAGTAAAGGCCGTTGATGTAACGGGTTTGAATAGTTTACATGATTCACATTTTCGCTCTCTTGTGGATTGTGTGTTGAAATATCTTTCTAACCATTTCCATAAAAAAAAATCTGACATGTTGTCGACATTTGTTGAACACCATGTGAACCTCGGAAATATTTGACTTTATTTTATGGTTTAGTTTTCGTCAAGTCCGGGATCTAAAGCAATTACTGAAGGCCGTTTTGACACAATCTTGAAAAAATAATGGTTTTGTTAACTACATCCTTGCTTTGCGTTTAATGGATATAGGACGTCAAAAATAAGTGCAAACTGGCGTCGTAGACATTTTGTGATATCTATAATAAATGAGAAAGCTTCTCAACTTGGAAAATGCAGTGTGTATGCTTGATCGTAAAAAAGTCTGGACATATTCAAAATCAATACGTAATAAAAAGAATTTATTCGAGTACAACATAATATCAATTTCATCATCGTGACGAGTAAAGTGCGCTTGTATGACAGTCGCTCGTCTGCGTTATCAAAAAAGGATAGCGCAATCAAAGTACAAAACCTTTTCTAAGACAGTACATTAAGACATGTGTTAACTACGAAACAAAGTAATTTGTGTTGTAAGTTTAATCTCCAACCCTATATATACTATTTTATTTTATTGTTTTATTATGTTGCTAGATCATTTAAGCTCTTTAATAACGATAAAATGTCGTTATTACTCGTTTTGATTTGATTTTATCGTGCCGCAAAAAGTAACGATTTTGGGGCTCTGTTCTGTATATAACTACCGAGTTGTTAAACAGACATCAAATTCAAGTGTATTTTATTTTAGTGCTATTTTATTTGAATCGTGATGCTTGCAGGTTATTGTTTATTTGCATTTAACAGTTTATCAGGGCCACGTGTGAAGTTATGATCTCCGTTAAACCAATTTTACATGCTTTTGCTATGACCTTTCCAAGGATTCAATGTACTTCATTGTCATATCCCATGGAATAATAACGAGTCGACGGTATAACAACTAATTTGTATCAGCACGAACTGTAATAGTGGGTGACGCATACAATTGAGCTAGACATGTGATTGAGTATCCTACCATTACCCACACATTCACAAATAAATGAGCAAGCAGAGTCAATAACCGGTGAAATACATGTCACGGATGTCTGAATCGAGGTTCAGGCCTACTACACAATAGCCATGTATCGTCTGGTAACAATAGGCAAATTTGTATGATAGGAAGGTCAATAATATTCCTCTGTGTTCAGCGTTAGTCAACAATCGATCTACCAAATAATGTAATGCGACATTATAGCAATATGTCATTATTCGAATCAATACTGGAATGCTTATTACAGATCGTTAGGCCTCTTCATAACCAGTCCACTGAAACTGAATTTGGTGTAGACAGCAAATGTTTTCATTTCGATCAAAATCCCAGGTCATCATATCGCGGTTACCTATCAACCCTTAAACGTAACTCTTTATTGATTGCTATCGTCAATGAAAGCCTTTAACGTGTATGCTTTATCAAATTCAGAATTGTTATTGTCGTATAATGTATTGCCCTTGATATTCTTCTTTTAGCAAACCTCTACGTGCGCCATTAATCTACAAAATAATAGACTATGACTGTATATGAGCTACGGTTAATATTAGTGGACTTCACAAGAAAGCCGCGTATGATTGTATGTATTGAGTTACGTCCTTATACAATTGCCATAAGCATGTATAGATGGAAACATTGCAGATATAAAGAAGCAACATACTAGACCAAGGATCAGCTGAGACGTGTGCATTTTTAGTGACTTAAAATAGGCAAATACTGTGACCATTGACAACCAGTTATTAATAATTATACTTATATATCGGACTACTGTCGCCCTAGACGATCATACTTGGTGCAATGTTGATATTTATAAAAGCAAACTCCAACACATCGGTACATAAAGTATTGAAGTTTTTATCCCAACATGTCTATACAAAGCCTTGTATTTATGTATTTTAAATAAATTTATAAATAAAGAGTATTGTCTGTATGTATCACCAATCTACTTTATGACAAAGAGACCGCGTTTTCGAATTCATGATGTAAACACATTAAACCCATTGACAAATTACACGCACACAAACCAAGAAAAGTACAATAAATATGCTATTTTATGATAGTATTACGCTGTGTAATGTTAATGATATTTAATTTGAAGCACACTATATTATCAAAATAATATTTTATGGCGCAAATGTTCTCTAGAATACACCAAGATTTCAGTTAAAAAGAATACATTAGTATAATACAGTTATGCATTGAAAGTTCATTTCATGCGTACATCTAAAACCATGAAATACCATCACAGACTGTGCGTTTTTAACGAAAAATTAAACTCGAGCGGCCTCCTATTTTCGAAGAAGTATACCCGATGTTCCGAAACTTGTTCGAATTTGTCAAATATTTGTCGTCACCAAGTATACTAACTGAAGCTCTGAAATGCAAGTCTATAGCACCAGTGTTTGTAAAAGAAATTGCGATGTGTGTTGTATTACGAATTGGACTGTATAACTTGAAAAACGTATATGCTACATACCAATCTAACCAGAATATGCGTTCATTCAACCAATAAATTCAACATCAACATGCAACCCCGGCTATACGTTTACTATATAGAATATTTTGTTCTTAAACGAATTAATTTGTAGAGAAATGGATGTCGCCTAAATCGCGTTGCAAATTCCACGTGGATAAGCAATATGATCCAAGTGACAAAACCCTAAGGCAATTACTCAATGCCTCATTACTCACGCAAGGCCTCTTATTTACTTAAGGATTCTCACATTATTTAACGAATAAGTACCAGGCCTACATGTAAGCAACACACACGACAAGTAACGCATAACTAGTTAACGTTTTATAAAGCACGGTAAAACTGTCAACTAAAACGTTAACTGGCAACATAATAACGAGAATTTGGTTCATTATCACACATCACGCATGCACGAATGTACTACCAAATATAGTCAAACGCTTAAATTTATATACTTTAAAACAGGGTTATTGTATTCTTAGATTTAACTATTACAGAGATTAGAAATTGAACGCAAAAATAACACAAACAATTGGTCATCGAAAGTACGGGACATTCTTAACAAAACCGGTTTTAACCATGTAAGGCTATTCCCCGAATCTGTGAACTCTAATCAATAATCAACCAAACATTCCTCGACATCGTTGCTGATTTAGGGGCAGAACAGTGCTTAACATTTCCAACAAGAGGAAACAACATCCTCAACCTCTTCAAAAAATAGTCCATCACTGGTGGAGAAAATCAAGCCAGTTCAAGGCGTCAGTGACCATGATATTGTATTTGTGCAGGCCTCAACACGTGTTCCCAGATCCAAACCACCTCAGAGAAAGATTCTGCTTTGGAACCATGCTGATCTTGCTACCACCCGCACAACTATTGACGAATTTCGTGACATCTTCCTCAAGAAGCTCTATTCCTTCATCAAAACAAGAAGATGTGACAGCAGTGGTATTGCCCCCCCCCCCCGAAACATGAATGTCTCCTTTATAACATCCCAATGTCTAAGGCTTCAATCTTGAACGAGCAGCTTACAAGTGTGTTCACAGAAGTGGACCCAAGTAACATCCCAAAGATGAGCGGATCACCATACCCATCAAAAGCAACCTTCAACAAAGGAAATGGGGGTGTACACAAACTCTTGCGGAACTTGAATCCACACAAGGCAACAGAACCTAATGCCATCCCTTTAAGGTTTCTACAGGAGTTTGCAAGTGAGCTATCACCTATATTGACCAGCATCTTTCAGGCCTCTGCCTCTCTGTCACAAACCTGTGTGCCTGATGACTGGAAGCAGGCATTGGTGGCTCCAATATTCAAGAAGGGCGACAAAACACCCCTGCCAACTACAGGCCTATCTCGTTCACCTCTGTCTGCTGTAAAATAATGGAGCATATCATGCACAGCCAGATAATGCAGCACATGGAAGACCTGGACATATTGTCGGACTCACAGCATGGGTTCAGGAAGCGCCGGTCATGTGAGACGCAGCTTTTTCTGACCTTACCGGACCTATCGTCAGCTCTTGACAGCGGTGAGCAGATAGACGCCATCTGATTCGACTTCAGTAAGGCGTTCGACAAGGTCCCGCACGATCACCTTGCTGTGAAACTGAAGCACTACGGCATCAGTGGAAACATACTCACCTGGATCAGAAGCTTCCTTTCAAAACAAAGTCAACAGGTACAGGTTGAGGGTGTACAGTCAGACCCAGCACCAGTGACATCGGGTGTCCCTCAAGGCTCAGTTTTAGGACCCTTGCTATTCCTGGTGTACATCAATGACATGCCCTCCAAAGTTAAATCCACTTCAAGACTCTTCTCGGATGACAGTCTTATGTACAGAAAGATCAAGTATCCAAAGGATGCACAGATACTACAGGCTGACCTCAATGCCCTCCAAGAGTGGGAAACAACTTGAAATATGTCATTTAATCCAGACAAATGTGAGGTACTGAGGATAATCAGAAAGCGAACCCCGATAAAGCAGACTACAGCATCCACGGGCACCAGCTAGCCTTAGCCAAGACAGGACGGTATCTAGGCGTGACACATGCCAGCGATCTTTCCTGGAAACCACATTTGGACAGCCGCACTAAGTCTGCCAATAATTATCTCGCTTTTCACCGCAGAAACCTCTTCAGCTGCCCGAAAGACATAAAGCTGCAGTGCTATAAGTCACTAGTCAGACCTGTTCTCGACTACGCACCAGAAGCTTGGGATCCTCACACACAGACATGCATCCAACAGTTAGAGGCTGTGCAGCGAAGAGCAGCGCGATTCATCACAGGCAATTAAAGAACCACAAGCAACATTAGCAAGATGATCGCACACCTTGGGCTACCTACCCTAGAACTCCGCCTCCAGCACTCAAAAGTCCTGATGATGTATCGGATAACCTATGGTCTTCTCGACCTCCCAGCCACTGATCCCCTCCGGCGATCCATCACATCTACACGTCTAAATGGACCAGAAGACATGGATGGTGCAGTGGTCCGTTACTGGATACCATACTGCAGAACACGCACCTACCGCCACTCCTTCTTCATCTCTGGAGCTCGATTGTGGAACCAGCTACCAAAGCACTTCACAACAGACCCTAGAGTCATTCAGGGATGGACTAGCCGGCCTCCAACTCAAACATTGAGGCTTCCTGACTGTACATATTATAAATATTAAAGGTTGTTATATTTATTTATTTTTTAACCGCACTCTTAAGATCGCCTTGTAAATAAAAATGTACAAGTATGCTCCAGAGTGAGATTAGAATATCACATGGAAGAAGAAGAAGAATCCCGCTACGTAAAACCAGATTACGAGACCAGTATATCACTTACTGGAATAAAAGTGTCGCATCATCTAGTTCAATGATTTATGAAAAGAATTAAAATCAATATTCGAAAGATCTGCGTACCTTGATATTGTTGAAAAATGAAAAAGATAGGAACATTATTGCTAAATTACGCTTGTCGTCTCACAAGTTATGAAATTAAACGGGTAGACACCAGAACATAGTCAGAGATCAACCCAAATGTGTTTTATGCAACCTCAATGATATCGGGGATGAACTTTGTTATTAAATGTCCTTATAATGCCGATATTAGGAATACATTAATGCCAAAGTATTTTAAATTACGCCCTAATATGTTCAAGTTTATCAAACTACTTAATTGTTAAAAAAAATTGTGTTAAGAAAACTTGCCATTTTTTGTTTAAAATGCTTTTAAATGCGAGGAAATGTGCTATACATGTAGTTTAAATTATATATCTTTCACAAAGACAATAAGCTTAGAATAATGTTTTATTTGTAAACATTATTTAACTTCGTTTTTACATTATGTGGTCACTTTGTATTAACCTCATCCATGTGACATTCTCACTAAAACATGTTGTATTTCCTTCCTTTTTTAAATTGATCTTTCCTCAAAATGATTATATAATTGTGACGCATGCTGTTAATGAATATGTATGTTTATGGCGATGAGCTGTATGCTTAAGCTAAAATAAAATATTATGTTCTGTTCTATGATATTGCAATGAAACGTATTATTACATTGTATAATCATTAACTATTGACTTTGTAAACACTCTATGCTTAATTTGTCATCTTGGGCTTTTGGCCTTCTAGATGTTTTGTTTAATAAACTGTTAAACTGTAATGATATTATATTGTTTAACACATGTACCTGCATATTCAGCGTATAAAACATTAGCCAAACATAGCGACTTGCTCGATAAATGCTTGTAGACACGGTAATCACAATCGGTGACTGTTTAATGTTCAAGTGAAAAGCGTTTTGACAACCGATGGCCTAGCGGAAGTGGCATGCTGTTTCCGCACATACAATGGATAAGGGTGTGTGTGTTGAGGGGGGGAGGTAATTTTGCGCACTGCTGTTTAGTTATATGGAGATCAAGTAATGAACAGCGTTTTACATATTCGTTAATTTGTATAATTCTTCGCGCATATGTTTCAGTTTGATTTAGCATTTAAATATGAAATATTGATATTGTTTCAGGTAATTTTCACAACTATGAGTGAACTGATTCCAGACAATTGGTATTTTATAATGCAGTTTTGCATTTACTACCAGTTTAAAATTGAGTAAATACCCTTAATAAAGGCGTTATTAAAGGCGGCAGTGTGTGGAGATTTCAACCAATAGTTATTGTGTAAAGAACCCGCATTTCATGATTGTAGACAAGCAATTCGATACAGTTAATGCCTCTTTTACAACTCTATCAATAATGATTATATTGGCATGTACGGTATTTAGTACATTGAATTCATTACATGTCATGTTTACTACATAATTATGTCCGCAAGTGTAATTTTACACTAGCACGTCTAACAGTGCTTGGGCTTTTCAAGAACGAAATGAATTTCACCGGAAGTTCAGAGTCGATATATTGAATATAAATTTCGCAACCAACGCTCTATATCGAAAACCCTTCTGTCTCTATATCACAGGGTTCCAAAAGTGTCACTTGATTAAACGTTTTATACCAATTTCTGGTTACTTTTCACGACGAGTTTGTCAGTGTTTGCTTAATTATTCTTTTAAAACGTAATTTCATAAAAATTTATTGATTTTCTACATATCAACGATGATTTGAAGATGTTTCATTTAGATCAGTTTGCAATAAACGAAACTGCGGAAGCAATTTCGAGCAATTCATAATAGTGAAAGCATTTGCGTTCATTGTGCATTTGTATTTGTCTTTATTATTTGTAGATATTTAAATGGTATTCAACGTAGTAAAACTGAATATTTAAATCTATTTGTAACACACCATTACGATGCTATGTAATTCCTTATTTGTGAAGCACGCACATACACGTTTTTAGTTAGCATTTTTCTTAACAGAAGCGCTGGTATGTTTACTACATTTCCATATGAGAATATCTTACATCTTTGCACCACTGCATTACACATTATTAGCAACACATCCGTGCTATTAGATGTTGTTAAGCACCTGACAGCAAACAAATTTCAAATAAAGTTTGTCGTTAGTTTCGAATACATTGTTCATCCTAAGTTAAATAGAGATCTTCTTCTTCTTCCACAGATAGAGCACTCCTTCTTAATAGAAGATTTTGTTACGGCGCCTATTTGTTAAGACATGTAAACTGTACAAAGGTGATGAGATGGGTGTTAATTTTGGTTAACATGATTAACATGAGACGTTTCAATAAAAACAACTTATTACCATTTGTCACGCTTGTGTTATTGCCAAATGGTTTCTATATGAACATAAATGAAACGTTCAGATATACATCCCTAAACATCAAAATTGGACGCTTTAAAATGAATAGCATTTGTTTAATTATGGATTGATGTCATCATCTTGTTGCGGTGTTTTTTCCGTTATAAATTGATTATGTCTGGAATTCAAAGTTCTGAAATTCAATCTGCAAATTGTAAATTGTAATATCTGTTAATTGCGTTGACTGCAATTTACCACGTTGATGAACTTTGTAGTGTGACGTGTGCGTGTTGTTGTTGTTTCACTATTGTTCAAAGGATAGGTAATCGGTCAACTGAAACAAAACAACTTCGTGGGCTGTTATTGTGTTCTGTTTGCTGTTAGTGTTTTTTGTTCTGCGTCTTTAATGGCATGCGTCATTTTGTCCCATTTTGATAAACGCCAAACAGCATGTAATGTATCTGCTATTGAAGTCGAAACGTTATTTCTAAGTACAAAACGATTAATAAAGTTGAATGCGTCCATGGAACATTTGACACCACGACGATGAGATTTAAGATGTGTTTACATATTGATAATTGTTAAATCCCCTTAAAACATTACCAAATCGTCGATCAATTGATACAAAATGGTTTCTGGCTGTCACGTCAAATGCATAAAAACATTTATTTCTCGGGACTTTCTATTCACATATGTGTTGATAAACAATATCAAGTGCATATTCTCTTAATGTATTCCGCACAATATTTATCTTATTTACATCCAAAAATACAAACGGAGGCATTTACGCGTGCAAGCTCGATAGACTCTCGATTTAAACATTTATTAGAAAAAAACTACTGAACCTCGAGTAATTCAGAGACCCTGCATCGTTGTAATTGGTCACTTTTAAACGGTAAATTGTATTAATAAACACATAAATCGTCCGACGCCCGATTGGGTTATTTATTTAACTGTACACGTAAACACAGAAACATTATAATGGTTTTCTGCCTAAACGTTATAGATGATTTAGAAGTTTGAATTGGTATTTAATGTATTTTATAGGGCAATAGTGTGCACATGTTAGACAAGGTTTGGTGAAGTTAAATAAGTTGATATAACACAATAATACAAAGTTACGAAAATTTAAATTGTCTGGCTTCCACCACATAAATGGTCTTTGGCGGATTAGACGTACCGGCGAATATGCATCATTAGCCTACAGCAAATTCATAATACGTTTTTCATCAAGCTTGCACACGTAAATGCCTCCGTTTGTAATTAAATGATTCCCCACAAATGTGTCAATTAATCACCTCCGCTATACCAAAGCAATACTACAAAACACAGTGTTTTAACAGTTCACCAAAAATTACGAACGCCACGAAATACGTTAACAACAAGTGTATAACAACATGTGTCAACATTTTTTATTTAGCGTCTTCACCAATGGCATCGAACTTCAATCATTTATACGTGTCCGCATCTTGTGTTTTATTTCAACGTTCTCGTTGGCTCCTGTAGGTACAGTCTTCTTGTATTCGGTGCAGGATATTCATTCAATCCGGCTTTTTGGATATAGCAGTTTAATAACCGCTGTAAGAATCAATAATAATTTGAGTGTCTCTAGATTAGCTAGTCATTCGTATATCGTGGCTCGCCCAGTACTATATGAATGGAATAACAAAACATGTATTTCCATTTTGATCTCCCAAAACGTAATCACATAGAACGAGTTTGCTTGTTTACCCATTAATCCTTATTGTTAACGGCTCTGCAGGGAATACTGGTTGTCAAGGAATGCTTTGAACGTAATTGACTTAACCGAATACAGAGCCAATTGAGACAAATACCTGTAGTGAAGAGAACTATCCAGTACTTCAATCACTGCTATTGTTTAATGCCAAATACTTAAATTATCAGCGGGCAATATTGCCATTAAACAGCCGTAATAAAAGCCCGTTTATAAAATCACTAAATTGATTCATAAAAGTGGTCCTTATAGTAAGTTGGTCGTTGTATCAAGGTTTTGCAGTCCATCGTCTAAGTATATGAACTGAGGTTTCGGAGGTTATTTTAAGCTGAGGGGTATCACTAAGTCTTTATTTCTAAATCGGGTGTTCGTTTATGTCCAAATAGTATTTATCGTTTTTTTATTGCTTCCTTCAGCGGAAATAAAGAACTTAATCAACGACAAACACACTGGCCCCGTTTCATAAACAATTCTTAAGTTTTTCGTAAGAATTCTGCGATATTTACGTACGAACGTTCTTACGCCAATTCCTACGAACGTTTCATAAACACGTTCGCAGACTTGAGAGTTCTTACGAATCTTACTGACGTAAAACCAGTCTGCGCTCTTTAATTGAAGGTTAAAAAGACGTTAAACTATGATTTGGCGCCATCTGTCAGATTATAATAAACACTACGAAAACTAGAAGAAAAGCAATACAACTAATTGTTATGTATACAATTATTTTTCTCTATTAANAATAATAATAATAATAATAATAATAATAATAATAATAATAAGCAATTGACTGTTAGTCAACAGTAAATGTAACAAATAATGTTAAGCGACATTATAACAATATTTCATTATAATAATCAATGCTGGAACGCTTATTAAATGGCATTAGGCCTGTTCATAACCAGTCCACAGACACTAAATGTGGGGTAGGCAGCCACTGTTTTCATATCGATCGAGTAGATTGTAATCCAAGTTCATCATAGCGTGTTTACCTATTAACCCTACAAAAACAGCTCCCTATTGAATATATATCGACAATGAAAGCTTTTAACGTGTATGTTTATCAAATTTAGAACAATCAGACAAATAACGTTCGTTGCCTGGTATTTTCATTAACTGCTGATATACGACAAGGTAATTCAACCTCTGGTCGTGTACAAGATAAACAAGTTATATTTATGTCATACCGTGTTGTTCTTTGTATTCTTTTTGGATGTTTCAAATATGTTGTATGTCACACAATGCATGTTTGCAATATAATTCCAATAAAGCACTACACAAATGGAAAGTCCATGTATTATTACTGTTTGAAATTTAAATCTTAATACGATGTACGCCAGAATATATACGAGGATACTTAACTAAACTGTTTTTACATATATATATTACCCCGGTGATATTACGAACAGGCTGGATTGACGAGGATGTCAAATACGTGTCTAAAACAAATTCAGTCATGAATGCCATGTATTATAATCATAATAATACTAAAGTAAGCATCGGACATTTCCAACACCAATCAAAAATAAACATGAACCACCGATTGTTGTGACTTTGTTAAATTATGATAATTCGGCATGTTTTTCAATGGTAAGTTTTTAGACACCCGTTTATCACATGTTATTGATGAATAATGATTGCAAACGTGTGCATGAATATATCGGTAGAGGATCGTCTTTGTGTTCAATATTCACTAGATACGGTAAATAATTGTTAGTGTATCTGTTATTCAGATTGTATCAATTCTATTAACTATTTATTACTATTTGAAACGCTTTATGTTTTAATGCATTTATTTTTGAAATCTGACCTCAATTTAAAATGTACGATTATTGGTGTATGTTTCTCCTTTTTTAACATTTCCGTGGATCAATATTTCGTCATTGTTATAAATACAACTATAACTGTGACTACAACGTATTATTGAATGCAATAATGTGTGTTTTAGGTTTCATACCTTAAATACAAACACCTTAATAAAGAAACGATTTTAATTGGATATTTCCACTATTTTCAAGAATTTCGTATCATAAATATAACATGATATTCAGTATTGTTACCTAAATAATTTGTCAGAATGTTAGCGTCGTTAATGTCATACGTTAAATGTTTATTCTATTTCCAGAAATCCAAACAACAACTCATACCAAAATTAATTAGGCTTCAATTAACATAAAATTCTTTTTTTCTGGAAAAGTTTAATGCATCCATTTGACATTTAAAACCGTAATGATGAGACAATATTAAAACAATGGATGTTTGTTTTATCCACTAAAACAATACCATATCTGTGATAAATTGATACCAAATTGATCTTGCCTGTTAATTGTACCGGATAAAGACAATTTTTATTGTGAAGTTCTATTCAAATGGATTTGATCTAAACTATATAGCTGATGTATGACTCCATCATAGTGATTTAATGTATTTCGAACAATATTTATCTTACTTATATTATAACTAGAATAAAATTGGTTATACAATTATATAATTCTGGCGTTAATGATCGTATCGAAAGTAATCTAAATTACACAACTGAAGATCAAAACGAGAACGTATAGTATATAATTCTAACAGATGAATATTGCGTGTGAACACAAAGTTAATGCAAAATAAGCCTGACAATTGTACATGGTAGTGTTTCGTTAAAGTTACCGGACCTAAGCAATATGAGTTGGCTAAACAGTCTCCGCCGAATACAGAGTTAAAGGTAGACGGTAAACCCGTTTCATAAATTGACATGATGAAATATACTTGTACGGGAAAATGTTGACGCATACACTTGTTAACAAGTCACAATTAACTTGCCATAAGTAATTAATTGCTCACCATCCGCATTTAAATTTTCATAAGTAACAATTGTTTACAGTAATTGTTTACATAAAATAGGTGTGATGATGATGCCCGATACCGTCTTTAATTTTCTGTTTTAATTGCCGTTTAAGACTACGTTAATGGTTAAACTGTGCATCATTGTTTATCAATTTGCGATACACGCTTAATTAATGACCGACCTCAATCAACAATACTAGTCGCCAGTTAACCCCGCCATTATAATACTTATCGTAACCGATTGGACGGTTAACATAACAGTTTTGCGTCAGTGTCAGCATACATGACTGTGTAATGTGGCTTGGATATTCGATACGCACGTCATGTCACTCTTATCAGTGAATTATATATTAACCCCTGTGTCGTGCATGGCGATTGCACGCGGATGAAGGTACCTCGCCATTTGTTTTACATTTTCAACTTGTATCGAAAGATTGAATTGCGATTGATGCGATCGGAAACGCTATCATAGCTTTAAAGCGATTGATAAGTTCCAGAACCGCCAACCTATCGTATGGGAAGTGGATTACAATCCTGTCGACATGATTTAATTGCGGGAAATGGCATGTGTCTTTTCAACTGATTTGTTTTTCTTCTGTTAATGTATGCATCGTGTGTATTAACACAACGCCGTTGATTGGTCGTTTATCTATTTTAGCAGAGTGTAACCGAAATAATACAATTTGTTAGACTGATGGACAGCTAATATTCAATGAACGTCGATACGCCAACACGAAGACAAACAATTCAATGTAAACCAAATGCGTGTTGACGTTATAGTGTTTGTACGTTCGGCATTTTCAATTATAGTGGTCTTGATATTATACAGTGTATTTGTGTTTTAAGGTAATATGTCAACATGCAGATATGTTTGGTTTTTAAAGATTGTGAGTGAAGCAAAATAGCAGGTATCTTAGTTACATAAATGAATTGCAATATTCAAATACGATGATATATAAATGCAAGATAATGCGCTTGTTATACATGTATACACCTTTTATTTCTAAAGAATTTCCAAGGTGTAAGCACCATTTGGAAATCATGTCATAATGCATGATATATCTTAATAACGCATACCTATATATGCATTTTGGTTACTCGTCGACACTTTACAAGTGTTTTGTCAAAAAAGCTACACATGCATTGTGTGTGATTGCATCAGTAGTATTATTTATTCTGTATTGTTTGTCCAAGGAAAACAAATACGCAGTTGGTGTATCCCCACCAAACCAATGCCATTTATAAATGGTAATATAATTATTATATTCTAAAATGTAAATAAACGATTAAAGTGTGATCCGTATTAAGTGTTGTTAATGTCAGTGCGACGAACACATATAACATCACTATTATTAAATAGCCATGGTTACAATTGGATATGATCATCAGTAAGACATTCCGATTAAGCACCCTGTAATCGGAAATAACCCTAAGACTACATTAATTATGTAAATGTGCTTTATTCCGCACGTCTGTCGTCATTAACATAACGGAACTTATTTACCTTTTTTGTCAGAATGTCTTGTTTTTGCAGTAAGATGATCGAACTGTGTTTGGTTCATTTTAATTTGCACTTGTTTCACAGGGCATGTTGAAATACATTCAGATGTTCGTCTTTTTATTAAATTATCATTGAAAGCAGCATGGTGTTCACATACGGTAAACACTTATGGTTCTTGAGTCCACCTATCCATGAACACTGCTCTGAACACTTTATATTATACCTAAACATGCATGTACAATGAACCGTGTCAATCGTAAACAATCAGTCACTTGCGTATAAAGTCTTCAATAACTTTTTTTAATATAGATTATGTTGGTTATCAACTGTATAACTTTCTTTTGAGTTGCGCAGCCCTTTAGTCACTTGTCTGTTGACTGCGCTGTTTTATTGTCAGTATAAAGTATGCAAATGTTTGCTATACCAGACACAACTAGAACAATGCAAATATATTTTATTGTTCGGCTTAGAGAGGAGATAGCCTAAGCGCACGCGGGCAGTAAACAAATAATACAAATAAAGAATCATACATGTTAACACACGGTATCGTACTTGTACCAAATACTACTTGCAGTTATTAGTTTGTCATTATAAAAACACGGCTTGTAGTCTCTTAACATTTGATGTTTGTATTTGTGTCCTAGTGAAAGCCTGTTGATCTTACGATTTTGGATTGTTTACATGATTCATACGTTCGCTCTATTGAGGTTTGTGTGTGGAAACCTCGTTCTAACCTTAAAAAAAATACATTAATTCTGACATGTTGTAGGCATTTTTTGAAAACCACGTGCACGTCAAAAATATTTTATTTTCTGTAGTTTTGTTTTTCGACAAGTCAGGGATCTAAATCAATTACTATATGCCGTTTTCACATAATCATTACAACATAATGGTTGTTTACTATCACCTCTTGGGTTTTATGGATATTGGACGTCAACAATTATTGCAAACTGGCATCTTTGCTATTTATAATAAATGATATATCGTCTCAACTCACGCGCATGTTTGAAAAAAAGCAGTGTTTATGCTTTCACGTTATAAAAGGCTGGAAATATGCAAAAGCAATAAGCATTAAAATGAAATTATTTGAGTAAAACATACCATTGATTTCATCGTAGTGACGCGTAAAGTGTGTTTGTCCAGCAGTCGCTCGTCTCCGTTATCCAAACGGGATATCGCAATCAAAGTACAAAACGTTTCAAAGCAATAAGCATT
>VMBQ01000143.1:321889-337894 GCA_007657795.1 Dreissena rostriformis
CCAATTGTTTGTGTTATTTTTGCGTTCAATTTCTAATCTCTGAGATAATAAAATGTGTTTAAGAATACAATTACCCTCTTTTACAGTATATAATTTCAAAAAGTATTTCACGATCCTGACATATCTGTCTAAATACAAGGGGAATCGACCAACTTCGGCATATAGCGATAATGAGTTTGTTGACATCTTAACATTCAATATTCTTTTACAAAATTTACGATGGACGCGCTCAATGTTTTCCGCTTTCATAAATCCCCATACCTCACAGTTATAGTTTAAAATTGATGATACATATGCGTTAAATAAATTTAACATGATATGTATAGGTACGTTCATGTCTTTTGTGAGAGTGAACAAAGAATGCATCGCTTTTAAAGCTTTGCCATACAATGTATTTGTTGCGGACGCAAAAGATCCACCGCTTGACATGACAATTCCAAGGTAATTAAAATTGTTAACAATTTCTATTTCTTGACCTTTATATGTCCATTTTAATGTTTTACTAATTGTGCCACCTTTTCGGAATACCATGACCTTTGTTTTTTCAATGTTTACCGTTAAATTCCACTTATCGCAGTAGGTTTCTAAATTGTTTAATGATTCTTGAAGACCCTCCGGTGTTTCAGAAAATAAAGCCGCGTCGTCAGCGAATAATAATAGATATATCGATATTTGATCTAGTGTAATTCCGGCGTTTATTCCATTTTGCAAACCAAATTCGATGTCGTTAATAAAGAGAGAAAACAATATGGGCGAGGTTATCTCCCCCTGAAATAAGCCGACGTTACTATTAAATACGTCTGATAACTTACCCATGTGTTTAACCTGTAATTTCACTTCATCGTACATGGATCGAATAAGTGTTAATAGTTTACCGTCGATGCCCACATTAATCATCTTACTCCATAATTGGCCGCGATTGATGACGTCATATGCTTTCCGGTAGTCAATATAACAACAGTATAGTTTACCTTTATTCTGAAACTGTTTTTCTATAAGTGCATTAAGAATAAATATTGCATCGACCGTGCTACAGTTTGGTTTAAAGCCGAATTGTGCATCCGTTAGAATGTCATTCGTTTCTGCCCATTGTTTAAGACGTTCATTTAATATGCTTGTAAACAATTTCGCAAAACAACTTATTAAAGTAATTCCCCGATAGTTATTTGGATCTGATATGTCCCCACGTTTATGAATTGGTATTATAATACCAGATGACCAGCTGCGCGGAAAACGCTTTTTATCAAGTATGTAGTTAAACAATATTTCTAACGGCCTGACGATTACATCGATTGTTTCAGTAAAATATTCATATATAATATTGTCATGCGCATGAGCTTTATTGTTTTTCAACCGTTTGGTTGCCCTTATAATTTCTTCTGTCGATATAGGATTATCGAGTTCGGGGTACGAGGGTTCTGTGTTTAACCTATTGTCAAATTCATGTAAAAAAGTATCGGAATCAAACGAATTTATATTTAGGTCACCTTCGTCCGCTAATTTACTGAAATAATCGTGGAATTCGATTAACGGTATCGTATTTGAGTTTTGTGATGTAGTTTTACGTTTAAATAATTTCCAAAACTCACGGGGTGATTTCCTTCTCATAGTGTTCATATGCTTGCTTTGATCAGTGTTGTACTTTAATTTAGTTTTTCTACAAGTATACTTATAATCCTTTTTCGATGCAATCATTTGTTCTCGTGTACGCTCGTTTTTGTTAAGATTATACTCGTATATAGCTCTGGTACATTGAGATTGTTTGGTTTTACATTCTTCGTTAAACCACCTTTGTTTATTTTTATCATTATCTATAAACCCTTTACTTTCAAGATTTATAGTGCGCTTAAAATACTTTTCTCCTCTAGAATTTAAGTAATTCGAAAATTCTCCCACTAGGATATCCGGATCAGAGTTTGAATCAATTTGTGATAATAACATGTGTTCCAGATTATGTACATCGCACGAAACATCACGAAGAAAGTCGCATTTGTTCTCGGGTTTCCATTTAAAATAAACAATCGGATTAATATTACTAGTTGATACAGCGTTATTCGTGCGGAGAGCAAATGTCAGCGGCGCATGGTTCGAGAATTCCGTGAAATCGTTAACGGTAAAATCTAAAATGTCCGTAAAATTGGTGTGCACAGTTAATAAATAATCAACTAAGCTTTCACCATTATGTGTATAGCACGTTATTTTACCTATATTTTGATCGTTATGTAAACGTCCGTTCACGATACTAATATTAGTCGCTTTACAAATATCTAACAGGTTGTCTCCAAATCGATTCGTAGTAAGGTTACAAGTTAATCTTAACATTTCCACCAAAACATGACGCCATATTCATTCGTTTTCATAAGATTCGTTAAATCTAAATGTTTTGCTTCACACACACTATATATAGTACAAAGATGTTCGTCAAACAGTTAATTCATGTAAACGGCTTTGTTTGCAAGGTTCTTGAATATATTATTTTAAATCCTGTACGGCACCCACACGAAGCTAATTTACACGAAGTTGTAGTTTATGGGTTTGGTAGAAGAAGCGTTGTATATGAAAGGAAAGGTAAAGATGTAAAATTTGTGTAAAAAACGACCTGCCTCGAAATTTAGTTCAATCCACGCCATCTTTGTCAGTACATGATTTCGAGTATGCTCAGCTGCATCATTGAACGCACACTCCTTCATTGATTTATTGACAATTCAAATAAATTTTGCATGTGTATTCCTTAGAATAATTTTTCCAGTCTCTAACATATGTTTGCTTAAACTTTATAGGAAATGTATGGGTAAACAAATACTTTTCATTTTACACAGTTACATTTNTATGAAGATTGAAACGAAATATGAACCGTGAAATCAATTTCGTTATTTGTTTTATAATGAGTACAACAAAAAACGATAGAATTGAGTTTTCGTATTTTGTTTTTATTTCGGTTATTAGAAAATCAGAATATGACCTATTATGCGTTGATTTTCATATTTCGTTGTGTCGAATACAAAACGAAAAAACGAAAAGACGGTATAAACACGGACCGAAATGGTATGTGGTTAGCCTCTTATCCCATACCAAATGGTATGATGGTAATACCATTGCCTGTCCGTACAGCGTAACTCCGTTAACCTAAGGCCTGTTGAACAGTTTAACTCGAGTCGTATCGGGTGATCCAAGAATGCATCTATAATGTCTTTATTTATATCCCAAATTCTCTCGCTGCGCCCAATATGTTTACAACCGCAACATTTCTGTTAAACCTATCTGCGTGAATATTCTAATAGTTTACCGTTCATTATTGAAGTGAGCGTATGAGCAAACACAATCCGTAAACATGCATATTGGGCTCGGTAGACATGTAATTATTTTCATTCAGATAACACCAACATGAAATTATTAATACAAGTGTCATACATCAGGAAGTTGCACAATTTACTTCGTATTTTGTCTAATTATTATTCATTTCGAATTTCATCGGGGCAACCATCCAACCATAATGTTCAACACCAGTCTAGACATTTTAGAGTAAGAATGACATCTAAGACGCTGTCGTGACATCGCCCTGCGTTGATATTATTGGCGAATGAAAACGTATACAAAGTGATATTTGATTTAATAGTTGAAATAAAAAGAAAAGTCGCAGGAAAGGTTAAAATAGCATTGAACAATACCTTATCATAATATCACACGGTATTTACACATTCAACGTACTACTGGCTGATCACTGGTGACACAAGGCCAAAAATGGTGTTTGTTTCCACTATCATCTGAAAAAAATATGTTATGGAGACCTGTCGGGAATCTGTATCCGCGATCCGCAGAATGGTATTCGGGCGCTAGACCAATTGAAGTAGCCGACCAGTTAATCAAGAAGCAATTAAAGTCACGAACCCATGGTGATATACTTTGAAATTTATACGCAATGTCAAGTTATAAGATACATTATTTGGCAAATATAAGCATTCTTTGATTCTAAGGCGGTGGCATTAGTTATATTCATTTTTTCGTAGCCGTGTGCTTTTTCCCGTGTCTGGGTGTTTTACAATTTGTCACTTACTATATTGAAACGGTCTCGATATATTATTCAGATTTATTTTCTGCTAATGCGACTGAAGTTTCACTTTGTTTATATTTACGCAATCAAAAGATGAGTTACTCATGCGTCCTGCATTTAATTCAGGATGTCATTATTCATATTATATCCATATAATAAACTAATATGGTGATGTTCTTTTTCATACCATACCATAGCATGGATATTTGGAACAGTATACCAATTGAAATAAGAATGGCATGCTCTATCTCTGCTTTTAATGTTATTTTCTAATCAATGATATTTCATGTGTGTCTGTCTAAAAAGCAAAATGTGTGTTATGTATGGGTGTTAGAAAATATTGTTTGAATGTTTTACTTGTTATAGACCTATATGTGTATGTTATTTTAAGAAGGCCACATTGTAAAAAAAGTATTGATTCATCTGCATAATATGTATAATGTGTCATTGTCTTTATGTGTAACCTTCTGTAAATAAAGCTTTTATTATTGTTATTATTATTATTATTATTATTATTATTATTATTATTATTATTATTATTATTATTATTATTATTATTATTATTATTATTATTATTATTATTATTATTATTATTATTATTATNGATTTGATTGTAATACTCTATGCAAAGATATTCATAATGTTTTGCTAGAGTGAACTATTTTAATATTAAAGCACAATTATGTGGCAGATCTACATACCCTTAGTTTAAGTTATTATGTTATATACACTGTATTTTCTCATTCTTTTCACATACTGTGAATATGCATATTGAAATAAACGAAATGAAGTAAATTGTTGACGCTTTTGCAAAGGAGGTGATTAAATATAATCAACCGTACAGGGGAAACATTTAAATTATAATATCCTTGTTAAAATCGAAGTTTTATACCAAAATAAACCTGTAAGTAAATAAATACTTTCAAATGATTAACCAAAGTTTATCTATTAAAGTCAAAAACTAAGTTCAGCGTTTTACTTATTTAAACTTATCTCCCCTTATTTTACATGGGCGTACAAGACATTGCTCGTATATCAATATTTATTCAAACTAACTTTACATTTTTTATTTCAATATATACATACGTAGATAAAGACATTATTTTGGTATTGATGTTCGTCTTTTAACCTGTCATTTGTATGTTAATTACTATTGAACCATATTTGTATATACAATTATTGGGTTACACTGAACAAATTATACTATACTTACATAATATAATCATAAGGAACAGCAGGAGGCGTCCTTTCGATCCGCGAGAATCCTTGACTTTTGACGTCATCGTTAATGTCATGAGGACGTCCTTCGATCCGAAATCTTGAGCGCTGATCACTGCTGACATAATTGATAATGAGCTATACACGATGTAATGTGTTTGAAATTAGTAATACTGAGTTATTTTACAGTCTTTTGTTCTGTCTGTTTGCCGAGTATCAGTGTCTATATTGCCTTGTATACAATGGTATTGTTACAAGTATTATGTTATGGTCAATCACGTGACTTATTACTATACCATTGACTTTTAATTTAAATTAAGATCACGTGTATGTATAGTGCTACAAGAAAGCTATTAATATGTAATAATTTGGTTTATAACAACAATATGATACGTTTTATTTGTTTAAAAATATCGATCTTCTTAATTAATATCATAATACATTATTCGTATATAGAAATGCTAATTATGCCTTAAACAACGCATTTAGCTATAGTTGCTTGCAATAACTCGTATAAATAAATGTTAATATTCGTATTAAAAAAATGTATCCATATACATTTCCATCACCAGAATAATGTTAAAGGATCGAGTCCATCTAATAGCCTTTTAATTTACTGTTCAGTTTCGATCATAAATAGAACGCTGTTTCTATAGACTACAAGAAAATGTAAATAAAAACCGTTGAAAATTTTGTAATTACATTTAACTTGTGGCATGGTTACCACGGATTATTTCGTATTTGAGTCCAAAATTCCGTATAAACACATTTCTGTATCATTTAAAAAGCACAGCTTCCATTTCAATCCTAAATTCTTAAGAATAAAATATAAAAAAAACACCAATGACAAATAGGTGCGCATAAATAAAACAATTTCCACTTGGTGGATTATAAAGTTTGTTGAGTGTATATTCTTTTTATTTAAAATGAATGCCAAATGACCACACAGTCTTCTGTCAAAACTTTACCTCGGTCCCCGGGAACTTCCAATATTTTATTTCTCGTTTTATCTCGAAAACAACGTATGCACACCCCAACACCCGAAACTTAATATTGATAATGAAATTGTAAATTTCCCTTTTCGTTAAATGTCTTTAATGTCTCCAATGAAAAACGGTTCCATTTGGTGAACACTCTACGTATTTCGTAAAAAAGAAATCGTGTTCATTTAACGTATGGATGGTTTGGGCCATTAGCGACGCTACAAGCTGCGGTGACTTTGGGCGGTAACTAAAAGACACGCCTCAGATGAGCGCCATCCTGTTAAAGAGGCAGTCAATTGAAAACATTGAATCCGCTTGAGTAAAACTCGTTCTCATTGAGAACATGTATTGATGTATATGTATTTAAATGACGATGAGCTTATCATGCTTAAGTCTGAATAAACCATTCTGTTCTGTGATATTGTGTTGGATGTTGTGCTTTTTCATCGGTCACATTTTATGTTAAACATGTATCTTTTTAGATTGCATTGATATTCATTAAAATGGTCTTCATAATCGTTCATAAACAAATTAATCATCAAGATTCCCGAGGACGATGTCAGTGTTTTTGTTGGTTCAAATATTGAAAATGCGGTCTACGCGCACATCGTTTTTAATCATATCGTCTGTCAATATTCGTACAGCATACCTTAAATTTAGTTGCAAAACATATGGTATCCGCTTTGTCAACTATTGGTTTATACTTTGGAAATACCGCTCCAAAGAAACTGTGATCCCAGATTTTTGTATGCACGTTTTATACAGTGTCTGCTGCTTATGTACTGTATCACATTGTTTGGTAATTAGTGACTGCCATAGATAAACAATGTCTTGCTATTCAGAAATAGCCACATTTCTTCAATATGTAAAGCTCACAGCATATTGAAATACTAAATAAAAGCATGTCCAGTGTTATTGATCTGTTAGTATATAGACATTATTTAAACTTATGCTTTGTTAGTATGCATCGCATTATATTCGGTGGACAGGGCCTTTAATACAAGTTTTACCTCTCGGTATATATTTATATAGCATATGGTATAGTGTAAAAACATGTAAATATATAAACGTGGTATCAGTATATGAACAATAAGGACCAGAAACTAATAAAGATATGTGTGTCGTCAATAACTCAAATTACAAACGGAGAAAAACTGTGAATGTCTTCGAACTATTTACTGTCATTTCTTAGCATGACTCTTCTGTCGTTGTCTGCCTGTTATAAGACTGTTTAAGCTTTGTTTGTTGCACATACGTGTACGTCGCATTTCTATCCTGGAATACTTGCAGTGTAATAAGATTATTCGATAACTTATCCCTTTAACATGTTTGAAACCTATAACAAATATTTAACATGAATTTTGTTATACGAGTTGTGCACCGTGACCACTTAACACCATTATACCCGCTGAAACATCTTCAATATATTACACCCTTGAACTCGAATACTTCACACTTCGTTGCATTAAACCCAAATTACCGTAAGTTGCAAGTATATTTTGTGTGTGACCGCACCCAGGTTTATCAAAGGGAGAACATGAATATTATAATTAAATTACCTATTCAAATCATCATATAATGTATTCGCTGTTCATTCCAATTTATTACTCGTCTACATTTGCCTCGCTTCATTAAGTAAATAAGACAACCAAGTTTGTGACCGACGTCTTATGGTTTGATACCCACAACTTCACATCAGTTTATATTCCCTCTGTGTACATTTATTGCGCATTATTAGCGGTAGTCATATTTGAATCCAGTTCAAGGTGAAACTAAGAAAATCGGTTAATAATTAGAATGTGAATGACTCATATTTACCTATAATAGTGGTTGTAATAATATATGGTCGACAAGCGATACAACAAAACGAATTGCCTTCAACAAATAAGGGTGCAAGTCCAGTCCTTTTTCCAGCGCACGTTCAACTGATAAAGATTTGATCCTCCGAAATCGCGGTTCGACGGAAATGGAGTAAAACGAATGCATTTTCCATCCTGGTCATAACGTTTGCATTTAATTTTAAAACAATGCTACGAATAAATGTACAATAATCGGTGGGAGATTATTATTTTTTATTTTTTAACACATCTATATAGCGCCCTTTTCATACAGTATGTGCGTTCAGAGGCGCTTCACATTTGTCCCACATTTTTTTCATTTCTTATTATCTTTCGTATTCATCGTTAATATGCGATTTGGAAAATATGCACGGATCTATAAAGAAATTAATGGAATTCGTGTACGGTTGCAAGTTTATTTACTTCATTGTGCATTTAGCAAACGCTAAGGCATGGCGAAGTTACAACAAGCTATTTTAATACGTGCCGGTATGCATTATGGGATTGAACTGTATTGTGATGCATTGTGGGATTGAACTGTATTTTGGGTATCCTATAGATACCCGTTAACAAATTCGAATGCACTCATTTATGAAATACAAAACGATATAGGTATAACATTGGTGTAAATTGTTAAACATTTGTGGCACATGTTTAGAAAACTAAATGTGTCGTGACTAGGGCGTAATAATAATACACAAGATATAAAATGTGTTTTTGTAGCGAAGTAACAACAAGTGTAAAAAAAATCTTGCACTTATTAACGGACGATGTGATGCTACGCATAACTCTAAAACCATGAAAAATCGGTTACCATTTCATAATTATTATCGCATTTGGCTGTATATATAAGCCTCGCTCTGTGAAAGTTATTTATGATAGCAGAAAAGGTATATTGTCATCATTATGACGGCATTTAATCACAATAAATACGATATTTTGCCTAGAAAAAGAAATAAACATACCGTGTAATCCAACAGGAAGTGTGTGCGTGTTTGTTGACAAGGTCAAACGGTGGTTGAAATACTCGGTAAATTTGTCCTAGGTTACAATAAACTGTAAATTATGTTGAGTAACGACTGCCAATAATGTTCACTTCGTCCCTTGCGAACTGACATGTCATTTCATGCTTATTTGGTAGAGTATTTAAAAAAATAATTGCGAGAAAATATCGCGCAAAACAGTACGTCAACTTATTCCTGATTTTTCTCTGAAATGACGTCAGCGCCAAATGGGTCAAAATCGCTTGTGCGGCCATATTATACATCAATACATGTTCTCAATGAGAACGAGTTTTACTCAAGCGGATTCAATGTTTTCAATTGACTGCCTCTTTAACAGGATGGCGCTCATCTGAGGCGTGTCCTTTGGTCACCGCCCAAAATCACCGTAGCTTGTAGCGTCGCTAATGGCCCAAACCATCCATACGTCGAATAAACACGATTTCTTTTTAACGAAATACGTAGAGTGTTCACCAAATGGAACCGTTTTTTATTGGAGACATTAGAGACATTTAACGAAAAGGGAAATTTACAATTTCATTATCAATATTAAGTTTCGGGTGTTGGGGTGGTGTTGGGGTGTGCATACGTTGTTTTCGAGATAAAACGAGAAATAAAATATTGGAAGTTCCCGGGGACCGAGGTAAAGTTTTGACAGAAGACTGTGTGGTCATTTGGCATTCATTTTAAATAAAAAGAATATACACTCAACAAACTTTATAATCCACCAAGTGGAAATTGTTTTATTTATGCGCACCTATTTGTCATTGGTATTTTTTTATATTTTATTTTTAGGAATTTAGGATTGAAATGGAAGCTGTGCTTTTTAAATGATACATAAATGTGGTTATACTGAATTTTGGACTCAAATACGAAATAATCTGTGGTAACCATGCCACAAGTAAAATGTAATTACAAATTTTACAACGGTTTTTATTTACATTTTCTTGTAGTCTATAGAAACAGCGCTGTATTTATGATCGAAACTGAACAGTTAATTAAAAGGCTATTAGATGGACTTAATCCTTTAACATTATTCTGGTGCTGGAAATGCATATAACATAATATTGATATATTGTTTTAATACGAATATTAACATTTATTTATACGAGTTATTGCAAGCAACTATAGCTAAATGCGTATTTAAGGCATAATTAGCATTTCTGTATACGAATAATGTATTATGATACAAATTAAGAAGATCGATATTTTTAAACAAATAAAACGTACCATATTATTGGTATAAACTAAATTATTACATATTAATAACTTTCTTGTAGTACTATACATGCACTTGATCTTACTTTTAATTAAAAGTCAATGGTATAGTTATAAGTCACGTGATTGACCATAACATAATACTTATAACAATACCATTACATACAAGGCAATATAGACACTGATACTCGGCCAACAGACAGAACAAAAGACTGTAAAATAACTCAGTATTACTAATTTTAAACACATTACATCGTGTATAGCTCATTATCAATTATGTCAAAAGTGATCAGCGCTCAAGATTTCGGATCGAAGGACGTCCTTTTGACATTAACGATGACGTCAAAAGTCAAGGAATCTCGCGGATCGAAAGGACGCCTCCTGCTGTTCCTTTTGATTATATTATGTAAGTATAGTATAATTTGTTCAGTGTAACCCAATGATTGTATATACAAATATGGTTCAATAGTAATTACTGACAAGGGGTTTTGACTGATGAATCCCGGCTCGTCCATATACACACAAATGTAACTTAAGGAACACTTAGTACTGCATCGGCTAAGCTAGCTGGCGAAAGGTTTGGGTAGATTAATCGATCACCTTGTTAAAATACTGGTAAACGGCGAAATCTCACAAACAAAGTGACATAAATTGGCAAGTTTAACATATCAGTATCTAGATAATTTGAAATATCAAGTTTCCTGCGACCGCATTTTAATGAAAGGTAGTTGCCTAACAGCTTAGTGTTTCACACTTTTTTGACGTTAAAGGGGCGTTTTTTAAAAGCAATTTTACATATTACCATGGATACATTATTTGTTTTTTAAAACCTTCATAATTATATAACATTTGTATATAATTCAGATAAAGACCACGATTAATATTTCTCGTTTGTGAAAATATTCACTTACATAAAAGTAATTTTGACAACGCATGGGCGAGCCGCCTTAAAGACGTGACGTGGTTCGCATTTGCGATGGAAATGCACACTTTCGCCACATAGACGACACTTGATACATACAATATAGCGTGTAGGTGTTATAATACCGTCGTTCAAAGGAAATGAGAATTGCATATTGTATTAGATTTTTCCCCGGTTGATGCTACAGGAATTTCACGTTGTTAATATTCTAATAAGTTGCACGAATATGGGACTGTGTTGGCTATTGCAAAATGTAAATGGTATATTTATAGCGTTCTGGTTGTTATGTAATGGAACATACATGGGGCTCGTCTTCTTAGATATAATCTGATCATTTTATATTTTGTCTAGGAATCGCTGAAAGTAGCTTAGTTATTCAATTTACTTTCAACTTAACGTGCTCCTATAAGTTTATTTGTTTAAAACGCCGTTCAATCTTTACCTTTAACAAAACGCTTATGACATTGATTAATTTTCGTTCTAAACATCATTTTGCAATACCAATATATGTTACCGAAAATTACTGAAATGTATTGCAGTGCATTTCGTCCATATAATGCGCGCGTCACTTTGAAAGCTAGTAATATTATCATAATGTCCTAGTTCTTCATCATCCATATCGATTTCAAGAAACGGATTGGAATTTTGGTTTGTATTAAACTTCTACTTGTGTGTCCGCCAATAAATTTATTTTACTTAATAGTAATCATTCAATAAGCTATTAATCTAGCAGTAAAGGGTCATATTTATCAGCTTATTCTTGGACTTCGAAATAATGAATACAATAAGACCAACTTAACATATTTTGCATGATTGTCAGGCATTCTTTTTTCATTGAAGTTTGTCATAAATGTGTACACATTAATCTGCAACGATGTAATTTGAGTTGGTAATTTCCAGGTTAAACTCAACATGTAAGAATTTAAAAACAAAATTAAGTTCAAGAAAATTATCTATTCTAAGGCTTTAATCCTAGAAACGGATAGTGAATATGCGCAATGATTTCTCTCAAGACAACTTTCCAGAAATCACGATTACATCACGACAAGGCTTTCATAACCAGATCATTTTTGATAGATTGTACGCGCTTTTTTAATGTTACGCGATTCCACATGAGGCAAATTTTTGCACAGGTTATACAATGCAAATTTCGATTAACCCATTTTTGCCAAGCGTCTAGAAAAAAAGGCATTGGCAAACAGCGTAGACCCAGATGAGACGCCGCATGATGCGGCGTCTCATCAGGGTCTGCGCTGTTTGCTTGAAGGAATTTCTGTAAGAAATATTCTAAATATAGAAATGAATATACTAGACATCCCTAATTTTGGAAATAAATTGATCCAATTTAGAAGTATGGGAGAGTCCACTAGGAATGAATGGGTTAAGATAGACAGTGACCAATTAAGTCGAGGCAGTTTAGAGGGTTCGAGAGCATTCACGCCATCCTCACCCGCAGACAATTTTGTTCAAAGACAATCCCAGGGTCCGTATTCACCAACCAATTCTTAGACTTAAGTCTAAAAATGAAGAATATTATTGAAACTGTTTCGTTCTCATATTGTAATACAGTTCAATANTATGTGGCCGAGATTGGACTCGAACATTCGATCCTCGGATTTGTAGTTCAGCGCTCTACCAACTGAGCCTGCCGGGCGTTTCATATTGAAGATATGTTCATAATATCATATGTTTATAAAAAAAGAAAAGATATAATATAGTTCATTAAATACTTTCAATGTAATACACAATGAGTCAGCCCTAGCTATCTTAATATAAAAAGCGCCTTCCGTCAAATCGGAATACGTGAATCCCGGCTCGTCCATAAACACACAAATGTAACTTAAGGAACACTTAGTACTGCATCGGCTAAGCTAGCTGGCGAAAGGTTTGCATAGATTAATCGATCACCTTGTTAAAATACTGGTAAACGGCGAAATCTCACAAACAAACAAAAAGTGACACAAATTGGCAAGTTTTACATATCAGTATCTAGATAATTTGAAATATCAAGTTTCCTGCGACCGCACTTTAATGAAAGGAAGTTGCCTAACAGCTTAGTGTTTCACACTTTTTTGACGTTTTTCAAAGCAATTTTACATATTACCATGGATACATTATTTGTTTTTAAAACCTTCATAATATAACATTTGTATACAATTCAGATATAGACCACGATTAATATTTCACGTTTGTGAACATATTCACTGACATAAAAGTAATTTTGACAACGCATGACGTGGTTCGCATTTGCGATGGAAATGCACACTTTCGCCACATCAACGATACTTGATACATACAATATAGCGTGTAGGTGTTATACTACCGCCGTTCAAAGAAAGTGAGAATTGCATATTGTATTAGATTTTTCTCCGGTTGATGCCACAGGAATTTCACGTTGTTAATATTGTAATAAATTGCACGAATATGGGACTGTGTTGGCGATTGCAAAATGTAAATGGTATATTTATAGCGTTCTAGTTGTTATGTAATGGAACATACATGGGGCTCGTCTTCTTAGATATAATCTGATCATTTTATATTTTGTCTAGGAATCGCTGAAAGTAGCTTAGTTATTCAATTTACTTTCAACTTAACGTGCTCCTATAAATTTATTTGGTTAAAACGCCGCTCAATCTTTACCTTTAATTAAATTGTCAAACAAGTATGACATTGATTAATTTTCGATTTAAACATCATATTGCGATACAAATATGTGTAACCGCAAATTACTGAAATGTATGGCAGTGCATTTCGTCCATATAAATAATGCGCGCGTCACTTTGAAAGCTAGTAATATTATCATCAAGTCCTAGCTTTTCATCATGCTTATCGATTTCAAGAAACGGATTGTTCATTTGTATTTTAACTCAAAAACACATGCATCACTGTGTTATTTTGGTTTGTATTAAAATTCTACTAGTGTGTCCGCCTATTAATTTATTTTACTTAATAGTTATCATTCACTAAGCTATTAATCTAGCAGTAGAGGGTCAAATTCATCAGCTTATTCTTCGACCTCAAAATAATGAATACAATAAGACAAACTTAACATATTTTCCATGATTGTCAGGCATTCGTTTTTCATTAAAGTATGTCATAAATGTGTTCACATTAATCTGCAACGATGTAATTTGAGCTGGTAATTTCCAGGTTAAACATGTAAGAATTTAAAAACAAAAATAAGTTCAAGAAAATTTTCTATTCTAAGGCTTTAGTCCTAGAAACGGATAGTGAATATGCGCAATGATTTCTCTCAAGAAAACTTTCCAGAAATCACGATTACATCACGACAAGGCTTTCATAACCAGATCATTTTTGATAGATTGTACGCGCTTTTTTAATGTTACACGATTCCACATAAGGCAAATTTTTGCACAGGTTATACAATGCAAATTTCGATTAACCCTTTTTTGCCAAGCGTCAAAAAAAAAAGGCATTGGCAAACAGCGTAGACCCAGATGAGACGCCGCATGATGCGGCGTATCATCAGTGTCTGCGCTGTTTGCTTAAAGGAATTTCTGTAAGAAATATTCTAAATATAGAAATGAATATACTAGACATCCCTAATTTTGGAAATAAATTGATCCAATTTAGAAGTATGGGAGAGTCCACTAGGAATGAATTGGTTAAGATAGACAGTGACCAATTAAGTCGAGGCAGTTTAGAGGGTCCGAGAGCATGCACGCCATCCTCACCCACAGACAATTTTGTTAAAAGACAATCCCAGGGTCCGTATTCACCAACCAATTCTTAGACATAAGTCTAAAAATGAAGAATATTATTGAAACTGTTTCGTTCTCATATTGTAATACAGTTCAATATTACACAAAATTTAATACTTTTTATGACACAATTCTTCATTCTGAACAATTTATTTATGACATAAGCACAATTTATAACCTGTATATATTTAAACGCTGAACGGATTTTCTTGGTTCTAAGTCTGTTCTTTATTCTTAAGTCTACGAATATGTTGACGAATACCGGTCCAGGTGTTTCGTTTGATATGATATGATTCTTGTAAGTTGAAATTGCGTCCCGAGCGAATTGTTAGTCCGACCAATTTTCAGTTTCCAAAAACACAATGGCTGTTTCAGTCACAGGCCAAACATAATGCCTGCGTTCCGGATTTTTTTAGAAAGTCCATAACTGGAACACTGGTGCGGTCAAATAAAATGATGTACGAACCTCTGTCAAAACGCAGCCATAACGACTAGCGTTTTTCGTAGCGTATTTCACAACAAGTTTCGTCTTCGTAGTAAAGTTGTATTACATTCACATTAAAATTTCTTGCGGCCATGTTTTGAACCAATATGGTATTTATGTTCAGAAATTAAGTGTTATGAGGTATCATAGAACTCCGTGCAACAACATTTAGCATTGAAGACGTGTTAAATGTCTTTCTTTTTAATCAATTACTACAGCATTGCAGTTGCAATATTATATTAAATTGCAATATGCAACATATCAATGAAATCATTACACATGTAACGCGTTGGTATCAAAGTTGTTTATAAACTTTGCAACTACCGGTTATTATTTTTTAATCGATACGAATACAAAAGTGTCATGCAAGTAACAAATACATTGCAACCAAAGGTGAAACGGTCTTCAGCTTAGCTCTCATACGAATCTAGAAAAACGTGATTAAATGTACGCATTTGAGAAATATAATATTAGAAAACATGTAAATGCAAAAATGTGCCCCACGTAGCCCTAATTTCATTGATTATGAAGAAACTTGCATTTCATTTTTTTCAGCATTTTTAAGCCA
>VMBQ01000143.1:339352-377285 GCA_007657795.1 Dreissena rostriformis
CCAGTACAGCCACATCTACTGACACCAGTACAGCCACATCTACTGACTCCAGTACAGCCACATCTACTGACTCCAGTACTGCCACATCTACTGATACCAGCACAGCCACATCTACTGATACCAGTACAGCCACATCTACTGACACCAGTACAGCCACATCTACTGACTCCAGTACAGCCACATCTACTGACACCAGTACAGCCACATCTACGGACACCAGTACAGCCACATCTACTGACTTCAGTACAACCACATCTACTGACTCCAGTACATCCACATCTTCTGACACCAGTACAGCCACATCTACAGACTCCAGTACAGCCACATCTACTGACTCTAGTACAACCACGGCTACTAGCACCATTGCAGCAACAGCTACTGACTCTAGTTCCAGCTCCATTGCATCCACATCGTCCAGCTCCAGTGCATCCACATCCTCCAGCTCCATTGCATCCACATCCTCCAGCTCCATTGCATCCACATCCTCGAGCTCCTCTGCTCCTACTTCTACGATACAGACATCTTTTACCATGACATTAACTGAATCAACCTCCAGTACCACAACGCCTACAACAACGCCTTCATCGACGATTGTAACCATCTCTACAAGCGTTTCGTCAACAACAACCATACAACCGTCAAGCACGTCTTCTGTTGCATCATCATCCACTTCAGGTAATTACCTTTATCTTATACATCATGTTGTTTGAGATCGGTTTGTAAGCCAATGTTCATTCAGTAGAATGGATTTACTCATAATATCATATTTTAATGCCAATGTTATAGAATCGTAATGCATATATTTTACAAAATAAATCAGCCTTTTTTGTATCGTCATCTTATTTTCACGATTTATTTTATTTTAACAATAGATATTTATAAAAAGGAACAACACTGCTATTTGCATGATATTTTTCTATTTAATAGTACCTGATTGCGGTGCCCCTATAATTTCGAATGGGCAACACAGTGGTACATCAACTATAGGAAGTAACGTTACATTTTCGTGCAACCAGAGCTACTCTTTACTCGGTCCAGAGAGCGCTGTATGCAATCAAAATGGGTCATGGACGCCTTTGCCAACTTGTATAAGAGGCAAGTGTTTTTTTTAATGTTTGTATAGTTATACATTTTTGTTTAAGGCCTTGTTTATGTGCGTTCGCCATATCATCATTTCACCTGCAGTTCACTTCCTTGCTTAAGTTATAAGTACCGGATAACACAAAGTAGTCACATTCATATGTTCCGTTTTCATGGCGTATACGTTTGATTGGATCTTCACCAAACTTTCTGGAAATGTTTCCTAACGCGCAAAGCTCTTCAGAGATATTGCCATTTATGTATAAAAAATGCGAAATTCACCGTTTCGGATTATAACTAATTCACTTTTCACCAAACTTTCTGTAGTGATTTGTTGATGAAAAAAAGGAAGCACAATATTCCCTTCAGAGTTACTGCCATTTATTTATTTAAATAATTGCAGATTTCGCCGTTTCAGATCTTTAAACTCACTTACTTTTCATCGAATCTTCACCAAAATTTGTGGATTTGTTTGTAACCATAAAAGTCAAGTTCGATAATTTGAATATTTGCACAACTATATTCGCAATCAAAAGATAGATTGTCTGTGTTGTTCAGCCCTTGGCGGTTAAAGAGAGGTGAAAATCAAATAATACTCGAATCCCTATTGTAGTTTATCTTCATACACGATAGTATTGGTGATTTCCAAAGAAATATACGTCTTTTTGCTGACGACACATCCCTTTACTGTTTTATAAAAGAACCCTACCATTCAAATGCAATATTACAAAACGATATAAATGAAATTTCTACTTTGGCCCTAACATGGCATTTTCTATTTAAATCAGAAACACTTACATTCTCCTAAAAGCAACAACCTAATCAATATAACTTCACAATGCTTGCTACACAAATACCTGATGTAAGTTCCCACAAACATCTGGGATTCTTCATGTGCACCGAGTGTAAGTGGAACATACATCTTAAATATATGACTGATAAAGCATGGGGTAGAATTAATATTATGCGCGCACTTTAATATAAGCTTGACTTACAATCGCTAGAAATCATTGAAACATCCTTTATTCGCCCACTCATTTAATGTTCAGATGTTATACGGGACAATTGCACACATAAAAGCAGATAAATATTAACTCTATACAATTCAAAACGAAACGACGTGAACGGCGTGTGGAGCATCCAAATGAGTGTTTATAAATGATTTGCGACAAGAAATCAAATGGGAACCGCGTCAAGATCGACGCGATAAACATCAACCCATAGAATTTTATAAAATGCAAAACCCTCTTAGTCCTCAATACTTAACCGACCTGGTACCCAAACATCAAGGATCTATTGCGAGGTAAAATCTTCGAAATGCGAATGACTTATGTACTACCGAATGAAGATCAACCGGTTACTATAAAACATTCCTTCCCACAGTCATAACAACTTGAAACCGTATTACCATACGACGTTAAAAGTAGTGAACCGCTGACANCGCACAAGCATTATGCCCACTTTTCTCAAAACACGACACATATATTTAACGAGTCCGCGTATGCGTTATTCCCTAACAATCTGATACTAGTTCAGTCACAAATTGCTGCTTCATCATGTTTCTAGTCCTTGCATGAACAATTCTTCATCCCCATATTTCTCTTTCAACACTTTTCATTGTTATCACGTATAATTCTTATGTATGTGTGTTATTTATTGTATAGAGATTATTACAAGGAGAGATACTAAATAAGAATTAATTCATTCCTTTCAATCCTTTTCTTAAAACTACTGTAGTGTGCATGATTGGTGTACTATTTATTTGCCAAAACTAACTAAATTATAGTACGGCCAGGTATTATCTTATAGATCAACATCAATATTGACTCTTCTATATTTGTTAAAAAGGTTCGAGTCATATAAGAAGTCGTTTTTAAATTTCAAAGCAATATGCCAATGAATATGATATCGATTTGCATTTGACATTAATAGATTTGGTACATTTTAAATGTATAACTGTACTAATTCATAAGTAAAGATTAATGTTTTTATTTTTGAGTATTAAACTATGCAATCCAATTCGTTATTTGGAGATGTAATTAAGAATTTGTTCTATTCGTGCGTACTTTAACCAGGCACACTGAAATTCCAATAAAAGTTTTATAAGTAGATAAAGTCTAGTGCAATGAAGCACATGGTCATTACAGAGGCAAATTGCACAACAGGAAAACCGTTCCCTCAAATATTACTTGGTTGAGCAACGTTTGTGGGACGGTAATCACAACCAGTGTTCTAGGTTTGATATCTTTATAAGAAACATATGTTTTACATGAAAGTTGAAAATACATTAATACCGTGANGAACACGACACATATATTTAACGAATCCGCGTATGCGTTATTCCCTAACATTCTGATACTTATTCAGGCAAAAATTGCTGCTTCCTCATGATTCTAGTACTTGCGTGAACAATACTTCATCCTAATATTTCTCTTTCAACACTTTTTATACTTATCACGTATAATTCTTATGTTTGTGTGTTATTTATTGTATAGATATTATTACAAGGAGAGAAACTAATAAATAAGAATTACTTCTTTCCATTCAATCCTTTTCTTAATATGCCAATGAATATGTTCTATTCGTGCGTACTTTAACCAGGCACGCTGAAATTCAAATTAAAAGTTTTATAAGTGGATAAAGTCTAGTGCAATGAAGCAAATGGTCATTACAGAAGCAAATTTCACAGCAGGAAAACCGTACCCTTAAATATTACTTGGTTGAGCAACGGTTGTGGGACGGTACTCCCAACCAGTGTTCTAGGTTTAATATCTTTATTAGAAACTTATGTTTTACATGAAAGTTGAAAAAACATTAATACCGTGAATACCATTTTTTCCGAAGTAATAAAGTATTAACAAATCGAGAGTTTATAGAGTTCAAGCAATATGGAATACAATCTGGATCAATATTTAATACAATCGGGAACATAATAGGTTTTGATTGAAACCATGGAAACAATCCTAAGGTGTATTTTAAGTTTGTTCTAATCTTTCCTCGAGCACATTTATATGAATGCACGATGAGCTGAAACAATATCAAACAACCACTCTTCAACTGTTGAAACATTCTTGCTGCAGATTGTGGTATGCCGTTAGTAGCCAATGCGCAAACAACAGGATCTAGCACGACGTTGGGATCAAACGTAACGTTCACTTGCGAAACCAGCTACGTTCTACAAGGAAACCCGACGTCTACTTGCGGGGCCAACGGATTATGGACGCCTTTGCCAACTTGTATAAGAGGCAAGTGTTTTTTTAATGTCTGTATAGTTATACATTTTTGTTAAAAGCCTTTTTTATGTGCGTTCGCCATATCATCATTTCACCTGTAGTTAACTTCCTTGCTTAAGTTATAAGTACCGGATAACACAAACTCGGCACATTCATATGTTCCGCTTTAATGTCGTATTAGTTTGATTTGATCTTCACCAAACTTTCTGGAAATGTTTCCTTACGCACAAGGCTCTTCAGAGTTATTGCCATTTATGTATAAATAAATGCAAAATTCGCCGTTTCGGATTATAAATAATTCACTCATCAAAAATACGTTCTGTAGTGATTTGTTGATAAACAACGGAGCACAATATTCCATCCAGAGTTACTGCCATTTATTTATTTAAATAATTGCAAATTTCGCCGTTTCAGTTCTTTAAACTCACATTCTTTTCATCGAATCTTCACCAAAATTTGTGGATTTGTTTGTTACCTTAAAATGGAAGTCAAGTCCGATAATAATAAATATTTGCACAACAATATTCGCAATCAAAAGATAGATTGTCTGTGTTGTTCAGCACAGAGAGGTGAAAGAGAGTTGAAAATCAAATTATACTCGAATCCCTACTATAGTAAATCTTTATACACGATAGTATTGTTGATTTCCAAAGAAATATACGTCTTTTTGCTGACGACACATCCCTTTACTGAATAATAGAAGAACCCTACAATTCAAATGCAATATTACAAAACGATATAAATGAAATTTCTACTTTGGCCCTAACATGGCATTTTCTATTTAAGCAATCTAAATCAGAAACACTTACATTCTCCTAAAAGCAACAACCTAATCAATATAACTTTACAATGCTTGCTACACAAATACCTGATGTAAGTTCCCACAAAAATCTGGGATTCTTCATGTGCACCGAGTGTAAGTGGAACATTCATCTTAAATATATGACTGACAAAGCACGGGGTAGAGTTAATATTATGCGCGCACTCTAATATATGCTTGACATACAATCGCTAGAAATCATTGAAACATCCTTTATTCGCCCACTCATTTAATATTCAGATATTATACGGGACAATTGCACACAAACAGAAAAATATGAACTTGATAAAAATCAAAACGAAACGACGTGAACTGCCTGTGGGACATCCAAATTAGTGTTTATAAATGATTTGCAACAAGAAATCAAATGGGAACCGCGTCAAGATCGACGCGATAAACATCAACCCATATCATTTTATAAAATGCAAAACTCTATAAGTCCTCAATACTTAACCGACCTGGTACCCAAACATCAAGGATCTATTGCGAGGTAAAATCTTCGGAATGCGAATGACTTATGTACTACCGATTGAAGATCAACCCTTTACTATAAAACATTCCTTCCCACAGTCATAAGAACTTGAAACCGTATTACCATACGACGTTAAAAGTAGTGAACCGCTGACATCCTTAAATGCAAGCTAAACAGAGGCTTAGTTAAAACTCCATAATATTATTATGTAGGTAAACGCTATATTCAATAAACTCACATGCGGTTAAGAACCAATTCAAGTGCGTTCAACGAACACATGTTTGCAAAAAAACATCATTTCGGCGCCTCTTTGTTTGTGTGGTGCCATTGAATATAACGACCACTTTTTCATAGGGCCGTATTATAATGAAATTCGAACTAAATCAATTAATAGCATATCCAATATAACTAGCTATGTGGACCTCGATGCACTCCTTTTTGGATGTACGTATCTCGGCGAAAAAGAAAATATCAAACTATTGTCCAACAATATATTAACGANCTGGTTCAAATCCCGCTCAGGGCACTGGATTTTTCTGAGCAAAACATTAATCCTACGCTTGCTCCTCTCCACCCAGGTGTATAAATGGGTACCTGTGAGGGAAATAAGTCAATTGCCCGTTGCTGCCTACTGCACCATATGTAAACGGACGACTTAAATCCCAGTGATCACGGGGTTAATGTCGAAGTCGGCTGAAATGCATACATTGTCAAAGCAGTCTATAAACCGCACCTTATATTTTAAGAGTTAAGTATGTTAAATATAATTGATTGAAATGTTAAAAAATATGAACATTCTCTGTTTTCAGACAAACCTCGCCCGCCCACAGACTTAGTGGTCATTGATGAGTCCGTGACAGACACATCCGCAAATGTTACCTGGAAATCTGGATTTAACGGTGGTCTTCCTCAGAAATTCCAATTACAGTTACTTAAAAAAGGCGATAGCAAGTGGACTGTGCACAACATCCAGGAAACCTCACTAATTAATACTGTAAACATGTACTTTGTGGTACAAGGGCTACAGGGTGGTTCTGAATATGAGCTGGAGCTGTTTGCATTTAATGAAAAAGGAAACTCATCATCGGTGTTTGGAGACTTTTCTACGATACAACCTATTGGTATGTTTTTATGTCCCAACAGAGTGGGAGGCGTTTAGAAATGCACTTGTCTGTTTGTGCGTCTCTCCGTTGGCAATAGCCGAAATTTCAACGCTAGATGTGGTCTGGTAACATAGATTTAACAAGATACAAAATGCTCTTTTTTTGTGGCACAATATATTCCATTTTAATTTCCCGCAACGATATCTATTCATACGACACACGAACACTAAATTGGTACATGAACATGTGTTGAAAATATTGTACAACATTTTTTTTATAAAAGAGCATTTTGTATCGTGTAAAATCTATGTTTCCAGGCCACAGGCTTTTATATTATAAATTCCCAACATTTTGTGTTTCCAATTTCTCGTTCACTTCTGGTTGGATTGTCATCAAATTGTCTCTGTGGAATGAGCTTAATGTGTAGATGATAGTTAAAAAGGGAATTTTGGATCCAACAAGTTTGGGCATTATAATTCCCTTTTGACTATTTTTCTACTATTTAATATATATTCCAAAAACCTTATTTTCCAGTTTCTTTATCTGCTTAGTGGATTTGTTAAAATTTTCACAAATAAATGACCTTGATGTGTTGATGTATCATAAAAAAGGAATTTGTGGATTCGACTGGTTTTGGCTGAATAATAGCCCTTTGTCAGAGTTGACCTCACCTAAGCACATTGTCAGGTAAGATAAAAAATGAAGTGTTAAGTTCAGATTAATTGAAATATACAAACAATATAAAGACTTATCTTGGGATTGCATATTAACACTTATTTCATTAAATTATGGCACTTTGTTTCTTTTAGCTTACTTGAGCATAATTGTTATCGTGATCTTTTGTTATCACCTGTGTTCTTTTTTTCGTCGTCCATTGTGAGTCGTGAACATTTACTTTGTGAACATTATAGAGGACACATGTATTGCCAATCTTAATGAACCTTGATCATATCGTATGTCCCAATGATATATTGGCCTTATTCGAACCTTAAAACTATGTCATTAAGTCACAGTAAAGAAGGAAATTGCGAATACTCTGGTAGTCACATTTTTGCCTAACATTTCTGATAAACAAAATTCTAATGATATCTCGACCGGGTTCGAAAATGATTTATGACCATTGAAAATCATGGCTGCATAATGGTGGGATAGTTGTCCTTATGTGTCTATTGTGAAACTTTGTGAACACTCTAGAAGTCTCAATTATGCTATCTCATCATGAAACTCGCTACGAATATTTGTTTTCGATTTATGAATATTTAAGTAAAACATTAAAAAAAAATGAGAATTTTCCATGTTTGCCAATCCTGATGAAACATGCTCGGAACATGTGTTCTAATTATATCCAAGCTGAGTTCGAAAATGATTTTAATCTGTTGAAAAAACATGGCTACTAGATACAGTGTCGGAATTTTTCATTGATAGCTATGTTTTTTTATATAAATCTTCTTTGTGATCACTCTAGAAATCACATTTGTGTAAATCATTATGTAACCTGTTCAGAACATTTGATAAAATAATAATCTTGGCCGAGCTCGACAATCGTCCTTGTCCGTTAAAAAATTATGGCTGCCAGGTGGGTGATGCTTTTTTTTTTACTTATGTTGCTGTTGTGAAACTATCTGAACTGTACAAATTTTACTATGTTTTTTTGCCAAATTATCATTAAATGTGCTTGTAGCATTTGTTATAATTATGAAAATCTCTCCAGTATGTTAATACACATTGCCGCCATGAGGTGGGACGGTTTCCCTTATATATCTTGAATGAAACATTGTGATCACTTACAAAGTAACATAGTGATGGATTTTAAAACAACTTTGCACAAAGGTAAACTATCAACAGGCAACGTGGCACGTGTAAACCCGTCTTCCTATCCTTAAATATGAAGGTCACATTTAAAGGTCAAAGTTTCAACTTGGTCATAAAACAGCTGTTTTAAGTATCTTACGTGAAACGCAAGCTTGACACTGCCTTTTGGGGCCAGTCGGATCAACGTCAAGGTCACTGTTACTGAAAATAGAACAACAGCAAACAGGTGGTGTCCAGCTTATAACTGCAGGTGAATTGATCAATCATGATGAACTTTGAGTATCACAAACTTGCATAAAGTTCGAGCTTGGGATTAAAGTTTGGGCATGTCGTGTTAAGGTCACAATTTGTTAAAAATCGAAAAAAAACTGTGTTTCCACTTAATTACTTAGCAATTGTCCGTATATCCCCAGTTTTCCACATAAGTCTATTATGTTGTTTTGTAAACTGTACATTGTTTAATGTCGCGCAAAAGCCTTCTTGTATTTGTAGAATCATCAATATAAAGTGACGCAATAATAAATAAAGTCAATTCTGGTACACGTGTTTGTTTAAGGCTAAGATTTGTTTTTTATATCAAGCAAAAGTCTAAGCATGTATTGGTAATGTAGTCTTGTTTCGCACTGACTACGTTTTGTTTGATATTGAATTTGCAGTAACGACCTGTAAGTTTCCTTTATATATATTATGTACATGGGTTCTTATCTGTTTGGTAGATAAAGATTCAACCGCAAGCAGTTCCAAAGCTGGGATGATTGCCGGAGGTATTGTGGGAGGACTCATTGGACTACTTGCCATTGTGATGACTGTGGTTGCACTCAGAAAATACGAACTCATTTGTAAATGCGTTCATAAGCCAGGTAAATACATTTAAACTTTTTTTAAATGAGACCATGTAATTGCATATTTTACCATTTTAATAATAATTTGCATATTTCAGAGTCCACCGGAAAAGCGCTGTATGAGGCACCCGCTGTTTCAGCGATAAACAATGGTACGAAGCGAAAATTAAAACAAATATTTACAACTGCTTGAATTAAACAATTTGAATAAGTATTAGCTATTTTCTTATATATTTCATATGATATCCATTTAATACATTTTTTTTTGTTAATTTAGTGTTTATCTAGTGTGTGTTGTTTTCATTGCAGGGGAATATGAGTCCATTGGAAATTGTAATGATATTCGGTACGTAAAACTGCGTATGAATTGTGGTTTTCAAACATATATTATCGAGTTATACTAATGAAATTTACTCTTAAAAGAAACGCAAGCATTAAAAGAAACATTTGTCACTGAACAAGTTTTAATTTAAAATACATTTACTTAAAGTATTTATCGTGTAATTGTTACTTCATTTTAAGTATTTAAGCAGTAACTTTAACATTAACTAAACCACAGCTGAGTCACAATAGAAAATGCAGCTAAAGAATCTGAAGTGTATTTGTATATGCATCTAGTATTTAATTGTTTTATAAAACTCTAAAAATGAGATCTGTTTATAGACGCAACCAACCTGATATCAACTCTAGTGGTAACGACAATGAACTGGGGACAAATGCGTACGATAGTTTAGGTACGTTTTATATATGTAAAGCAGTAAGTGTCTTACATTACCATATTTGCACTCCTCTAACTCTGCATATACAACAAACATTGTATTCACTAAATTACACGTTAATTTATCGTTTTCGTGTAACTTGAAATGGAGAACCTATTCTTTAGAACAAAACTATGTATTACTGCTGTTCTCATGTGGGTAATTTAATATATATATATACGTACATTTGATTATATTATGTATATATGTGTACTAAATTATCATTCCGAATTATTGCGACGTTGCTATTATGTAATGGTGCACGTTGTTTGTGTTCGTCGTAGCGTTCACATTTAAGCTTTTTGCATTGCTCTTCTAACTAGTAATAATGCTTTGTTTTCTGTTACAGATGCTCATCAGAGGTAAAAACACACATATCATAACATTCAATCTATTATCTCCTTAAATATATAGCATTGAAATAAATCATGTTATTTCATTATAAAATTATACAAGGATCCCAGATAATGTACTTGTACTGCATGCTTTCCGGTGGTTAATATAAAAATATCAGCGAATTAAAAACTATAATTCACTGTTTCAAACAGTGAATAAGAGTGAAATAATCGATAATTGTCACTGTTTCTCTATGAAATGACGTCGTTTTTTGACGTCATAAGGTCATTGTCCAGCGTTATTCGGCAGTCAATTTGCCACAAATTCAAAAATACTCATGTATAAGCATAAAAAAGACAATTTGTTTGATTCGGTGGAGTATCGATTTTAATTTACTCGTTATAATAGAAAAACTTTATTTTCTATCATCACTCGTGAATTAAAATCGATATCCCACCGAATCCAACACATTTCCTTAATATATTCAATTCCATGTTTTAAACATAGCAGCAAGCATGTGTACTCCGAATTAGGACGTCAGCCGGAGACATACCAAACACGCCTGTATGAGAACACGGCTGTACAACTAGATTCAGGTGACAACATATTAATATTTATGTATTTTTGAACCTTCTATTTCGATGCATTAAAATGATGTAACGTCCAATATTATTGCATAACAAGACTTTACCATTGACACAATATTAAATAATTGTACAGTGTTTTTGTATTGCAGGAACAGCTGTTTATGTGAATACAACGTTTGAAAATGCTTAACACGCACTCCACTCATGGTCTTATGGTAGACCAATTACGCTTTTGAAGTATTGGTGTTATTTGTATGTCCGATCAACATAAGCATTATTTTATTCTATGTAACGAATGTTCTTTACATTATGATATCCACAAAAGCAGAATATCGACGGCAATTATGGGATTATTTTTATTTAAAAACTGATTATGCTTTAATAAGTATTTATTTAACGATTGACACATTGGTCGCATTTATATAAACACTTAGTAAATAGTTATTTTTTTGTAAATAAATATAAAGAAAAGGTTTCCCTTGGACATTGTTCATGGCCGCTGGAAGATCAGTATTTATAGAAAGTACCGCTATTGATAACTGTTCTTAGGTGTTGTAAAATATATGTTAAAGTGCCCGTTTGTTTTGTGTGAATAGCAATAATCGCTCAAAAGGGGATATAGTTTTTCAAAACAAAACATCACTTGTTTTATATAAAATAGGCCACATGATATTTCGAAATAAATGTATACGTATAATAATAATGTAATTTGTTTCATTTATAACAATTGGATATTTCTTTTTTTAATTATGTTAAAGTATGTATATTGAACAAGAACGAACAGTTTTTCATTGAAAGATTCAAACTGTCAGTAAGTATGCTGTTCCAAACCAGAACACACGTTTCTCATGAATAATCAGATTTAAAGACTGTACATAGGACAAGTACATTGATATTTAAGTTTTAAAGTAATAATTTATATACATATATCTACATATAATTGATTTAGAATAAAAACAATATATTTAAAAAAGCAATATATTCACAATTTCTTTCGAATATATATTTTTTTATTTAATATGTACATTTGTATATTTAATTTACACAATATATTTTTAATAAAACATATTTTATTAAATTAAACCTTATTTTGTCCTCCTAGTGTAATATTTAATATGCCCATCCCTGCATATTGAACACATGCAATGAAGTCTGAACGTATAAAAAAAAACATGCGGGCTATGATGGTATAATGTACCCTACAAGCGACCTTAAAAATAGAAACGGTAAGTTTTATTTTAAAAGATCCGTTTTTGTTTAAAATTCTTTAAAATGCGAGAAGATGTGCTATATGTGTTGTATAAATTATATATCTTCCATAAAGACAATAAGCTTAGAATAATGTTCTATCTGTTACAATTATTAAACTTCGTGTTAACATTATATGATTACTTTGTACTAACCCTATCCATGTGACATTCTCACTAAAACATGTTGTATGTCATTCATTTTCAAATTGATCTTTCCTCAAAATGATGTATGTTTTGTATATAATTGTAACGCATGCTGGTATTGCATATGTATGTTTATGGCGATGAGCTGTATGCTTAAGCTAAAATGAAATATTCTGTTCTGTTAAAACTAAGACGAAAACAAGTTGTTTTTTTCCACCAACCCAAACACGTTTTTTGCAGACACCAACTTTTTTTAGGTATTCCAGGTTGGGTTTAATTCACAAAATGTTGAAGTTTTGCGATCATAATTGCGCCATTTTATAATATTAGCTGAATTAAAACTAATTGACTAAAATTAAAAAGTTAAAAGTTAAATAGAGATTTTGCAGATTGTGCTTTTAATAGTGTATTATTATTTAAGTGGGAATCGTAACAGAAAGATTAACGACATAGAAGTTTAGCAGACCCTACCTACTTTTATTAGTTGGGAGATAAAAATGGAAACCAATATCTTGTCTTTGCCTTATACTCGAGAGTTCTAATTGCTTAAAATGTATGTAACCATTTGAGGAGCATGTGATTTTCTAATTCAATTATTCACTTATGACTTGTCTGTGATTTGAAGTACACATCATGTGTGTTTGGTACAACGAAAAACATATCATAAGCATGTTTCGGGGTATAACATAGTATCCTCTTCGAATATTATTGTCAGCATCGCCCAGCCGACTACGTATTTATAACTTCCCTTGGGTTGCAATATTTAGTATAGCCTCAAATACTTTTAAAATAAACCTATGGCTGTGAAGCAATAATTGTTTTGCCCCTGTGCCCATACACGTACATATACTAGTATCCGTGCGGTTTGTAATCTACAGTTTGTAATCGGATGTTGGACATTTGCTCGAGAAACTTAAAAGTACACAAAGCATTTGTGTTTTGCATTTGTAGTTGTTCGCGCAACAGCTAATGTCAGGGTTAACAATTTCAAGCCAGTTCGCTGTTAACTACGATTAGCCGGATACCCACCACATCTAACGCATCCGCGCGAGAAAAAGCTGTACAACTTATGCAAGAAGCGTAGTAATTTGCTCAGCACAGGTCATTCATAATCTGAGGCTATTAATAGATGCGGCTGCCGATAAACAAGGGAGAGTCCAATTGCACGGACGATACCAACGCAATAGTTTAAGGTTACGCTTGTTTATATTCACAGTTCTCAATTTATAAAGCGTTGAACATGAGTTCAACAATAACTACAGGGATACGATAGACAACAACAAAAATGCTTCATAATCGCTTAAACCGATTATAAAAAAATAAAATAAAATATATAACAAGAATTATCTTTTAAAAATGTAGTCGGCATAAATGCTGACTTTGAAACAAAGTTTGAAATTTACGTTTCTAAATAATTAAATTGAAAACAAAAGTTTAACTATTGTGTTTTTTTTAGTTTTCGGTCGCATATTCACCAGATGAAATGTGTGTTATACAATGTAATAGACAAACCATATATTAGTGTAAGTAGATACAAATTATACTATGGGAGTGAACACCATAATGTGTCCTCACATGGCTTATTATGGGTTTATTTCTTCATCATCGAAATATATCGTATGTTAATATTGGTTAACGTGCAGTTTTCTTTCCAAACATATAAATCACACTATCATAGCCGCGTCATGCGAAAATGGGTCTTATGGTCTTTGATCCAGCGTAGCTCAAGTTTTAATATGGTTTGCTTGAGAATTGTATGCAATGCTGTTTAATACCATTACATTTATTATTATGATTATGCTGTGGTTCATTCTTTGTTTGACTCAAACCAAGCGACGGGTACGCTCACGTAGTGAGTTACGATAGTAAACAGCATACTTTACATCTAACCTGCGTTCGCACATAGAAAGAAAGGGTTAACTAGGTGCCACGTTTCCATTGCTTACTTCAGTTAGAGGTCAATTCTTTACATAGTTGCAATCATAAGGCCTCGGCTTCTGGATATGTACAGTTTCATTGGTTGGTTATTTAAAGAAGTTTACAAAGGCTTGCGAATAATACGTCTCGCGTAATTGTACATTCTTGCATAATACAAGTCATAGTCGCATCGTATTTGTGTTTAAGATGCTTCGTAGTATCTTTGCTCAGCACAGGCTATTCATAATGTGAGGCTATTAAGATGCTGATAAACAAGTATAGTGGGATGATGTGTAACCTCGTTCATAGTGCATGCTACTACAGCGGTGTTAAATTTGATATGTCTGAGAAACATTATTTTGTTCTCAACAGATAGCGGCGATCTTTTGTATTCATGGGTGCTAACAACGCAATAGTAGAAGGTTAAGTTTGTTTACATTTACAGTTGTCAATTTCTAAAACGTTGAACACGAGTTCACCAATTACTACAGGTATAGTATAGACAACAACAAAAATGCTATATACTTGCTAAAACCGAATATAAAAAAACACTAAATATAACAAGAAATATCTTTTTAAAATGTAGTCGGCGTAAATGCGGACTTTTAAATATAGTTTGCAATCGTTTCTAAATAATTAAGTTGAAAACAAAAGTTAATTATTGTGTTTGTTCACTTGTTAGTCGCATAATCTCCGCATGAATTGTGTGTTATCATTGTCAAACCACACATTAGTGTAAGTAGATAAAAATTATACTATGGGAGTACCACACATTAGTGTAAGTAGATAAAAATTATACTGCGGGAGTGAACATCATATGTGTCCCCACATGCCTTATTATTATGAGTTTATTTCTTCACCATCGAAATATATCGTATGCTAATATTTGATTTACACGCAGTTTTCTTTCGACACATTTAAATCACACGTTCATAGCCGCGTCATGCGAAAATGGGTCTTATGCGTTTCGGCCAGCGCATCTTAATCCCGACCTGTGCATATGCGCAGTCTGGTCAGAGGCGATGCTGTTCGCTATAAAATCACTTAAAGTGTTATGGTATCATTATGTATCCCCTGACCAGACTAAGAGATGCGCAGGCTGAGTGGGCTATACATATGTTGGGCGCATATGGAATAAGACCCATTTTTTGCATGACGTGGGTTATTAAAAAGTTCATTGCGAATTGTAAATGGCACATTTTAGCACAATGCTTTTCGATACAAAATTTAATTCAAAAAAGCAAACTTGTAAATAAGGGCAGCCTATTCAGGCGTTTAGGAACGATTTCCAGACGTGCTGACCGAGTACGACAAACATGTGTGGTTGGATAATTAAACGATTTTCCTCTTATCGTGACCCTATACTATTTGTTTGTTTTCTCATCTTGAAAGCAAAACTGTGTTTATCGATAGTTAATAATATATTCCCCGGACAATTTAGTGAACGATTACTGACCCTGAAATTCTGCGAGATGGATTTTAATGCGTTATTGTAACTGGGCCACAATTTGTGTCGTTTGAACTTACAGAGAGTAGTCCGAAATTCCTTACACGGTGATACATCCTTTGCGCTGAGCTCATAATCAGTGATTGAGCCAAAGTTCAGATGTTTAATCTCGAATCAGCCTTTGAAGTATTCAAATATATTCATGCATGTCTGCTGGCATTATGTAAAAGTCATTTAAGGTGAAAAGCTGGGTAAAACAGCCACGCCGAAAAAGCGCATTCGTGCTCCATACCCATGTTTAGGTCAGAGTTGTTGACACCGTGTGAACTGCTAGGGTAACAAGTAATGCCTAAGCAACAAAGTACGGGTCAACAGAGCTGTCTTTATGACTACCTAATTGTGAGTGAAAGTATTGCTCGCAGAGTATGTTTTATAATTATTTTCATCAATTATCTTATTGTATATTTTGAATTTGTATATGGTGTCAAAAATAAAAAAGTTTTGCACTGGGAATTTCCATAATAAAATTATATTCTTAGTAAGATAGGTATTCGATATTCCAACAATTTTCATTTAATATGATGATGATTGCAAATTGTCTTTATATTCAGTTCTCATTACCATTTTCATCATACTTTCTATGCTTTCTGAACGTCAAAAAGAGCCATGTTGTTGTAATTTTGTCTAAGTCATTTCTAAAAAAAAACAATTTGGATGATAAAAAGTGCAAACACATCTCGACCCGTGCGTTAAGACACACTCTTTTTAAATTTTAATGGCTTGTGTTGTTTTCAAACTTGCGATTAATTAAACAAAATGAGTTGCGTCTTAAATTATGCAATAGCGAACAAATTCAGTGCCTTCAGCGCTTTGATTTGTAATAGTATCCAATTATTTAAATATCGAGTATTGTCTATTCACAGTTGTTATGAAGTGTGCACATATATCGCAGTGTGTCTTAAACAATTGCAATATACTCCTAAATGGTTTACTTGTTTATGTTGATGTTCACAGATTGCATTTACGTATATGATATTAATTTATAAATGTTTATTCATTTTATTAAATAAATTACAATTACATCCAATAAAGATGTTTATTTATAGTCCTTTTAACAAAGGCAAACAAACATACGATCTATTTTCGATAATTCACAACCAGACCTGATTTAAGAAATGTCATGTTAACAAGAGTTCCGCTGTCGGAGACATATGCCCCCCCCCCAAACAGAGCCTTGACACAGGATGTTTTGCAACACAACTCACCTTTGATGAAATATTGAACGGGAACCAATTCAACATTTAATGTCACAGTGACCTTGACCTTTGAACATGTGACCCCAATAGGGGTCATCTACTTTCCAAAGTCAATGTACATGTGAAGTATCAATCCAATCGGTCAATTCGTTGACGAGTTATTGATCGGAAACGAACTGGTCTACCGACAAACCGACCGACAGACCGACAGGCCGACCGATCGACCGACATTCAGCAAAACAATATACCCCCACTTCTTCGAAGGGGGAAAAATTAAGGCATCATCTTAACTATAACAGTTAAGCTTCCTAATTAGAAGTCGTTGAAGAACTCGAGTTATATAAACTATATGTGGTAGAACATATAAATGCATAATATCATATGACACACAATGTAAAACTTATAAAGATACTTGATAAAAATAATAGCAAATACGTGTTTCAAATTAAAACCCGATTGAGGCACACTAAGCAGGGATCGATCTAACGACTTATAATTTAGTATTATTAACAGTAAGACACCGCTTCGAGCAGCTGAGCTAGCATGTTTGGGGAAAAGATGAATGAAAACTATGCTTGCTATAAATGCACTAGCATATGGGGCAAACACGAAGTTCTTGTATTGATTTGATTTTGTTTCGAATGTGTACACCATTTATTTAAATTCCTTTTAAACGATCCCAGATGGTCCTGACAATGTAACACTCAGCGTACTTTCCGAATACACTGTCATTGAAGGACAAGTCGTTTCCAATGTTATATGTTCATCCAACTGCTGGCCAGAATGCACTTATACAATGAGAAACATGACATCTGGGACACCCGTCTCAAACACAGGACTGTTCAGCTTTTGTCAGGTGAACCGATATGCAACAGGGAGTTTTATGTGCGTGGTTAATAACCCTGGATCCAGTCAAATAGCTAACATTTCCACCAGACTCGTTGTCAATTGGGAGTTAATCTTCTGAATATTTTACATACATTTCAAATAGTATGCTTCATTATAAGTTTTAACTCACCTGAATACAAAGTACTCAATCGGGCTATTTTGATCAACCTATGTCCGGTTGTGTGCGGTGTGTGACGTGCTTTGTCTTCTTTAAGATCGTTACCCCTCCAAAAGCCACTGTATTCACCTAATCCTGATGAAACTTTATCAGCATGTTTATCTAGATCAATATCCAGACCGGGTTTGTATATGGGTTACATACGTACAAAAACTAGGGCACCGAGTCAAATCTTTTAAAAATCACGTAAACACTTAAGAGGCCACAATTATGACCCAATCTTTGTGCAACTTTGTCAGAATGTTTATCTGGATAATACCTAGCCTGAATCTGACTCCGTGTCACTAGCGTCTCAAAACTGAGTAACCCGTTATAATCTTAGAATATTTAATGCCACATAAGAGGTCACATTTATGACTCTTCTTTGACTCTACTTTGTCCGAATGCTTTCCTTGACATTGTCAACGATGAGTTAAAATCTGGGTCACGAGGTTAAAAGCTAGGTAATCAGGTCAAATCTAAGACAATACCATGTTACTACTCGAAAGGCCTCATTTGTGACTCAATATTGATAAAAGATAATCAGAATGTGCCTTGACAATAAGAAGGCTATGAATGAATTCTGGTCAAGTGTGGTCAAACACTAGTTCACCGGATCAAGTCTTCAAAAACTTGAGTCCGTGAACTTATGTTAGCGCTTCAAGGCCATCATGGCGCTTGTGGTATTGGTATTGATCTTGCATTAGTTGTCTATCTTTACATCTACAAATCTATATGCTACAAAACAGTTTTTCGCTGCATACTTTAAACTTCTAAAACAATTTATAGGTACATTGTCATAATTGTCTGTCAGTTTTTGTACACCTGTGTCTGGCATGAGCAACAGGTCCAATCAATGAGTATATTTACACAAAGATGTCTTTTCAATGGTATTTGCGTGTTATACTGTTTGATGTTCTTATGCTTGGAACTGCGCAGTTTCATTACGATTTTCGGTCAGTTGTCAGATAGAGAAGAGCTGAGAATATATAATGCATGCCCCATGTCAATGTGTTATGTTATACGTTTGTGGAGCATCATAACCTCTACATTTCACAAGCAATTGAAATGAGAGATAAATTATTTAGCCACTATGAATTGTAGTTGTGCAGACACTTTCTCATGCCCGTGATCCACATGTTCCTGAGTTGTATGTACTTGAACTGAGCCATGTTTATGCTAGGAAATATTCGATGTTTGTGGAGCGAACAACTTCTTTGTTTCCCAAGCAATTGAATTGAAACTTGGAATATGTCATCATTATGACGTGTTAATTTGCTAAACATTTTTAAACATACTGCCCCACACGTTCCTGAGCTATATGCCATTGATTCGTATGACATAAGCATGGTAACATGTTTAAAGTTCTACATTTCTCACGGCATTGATTTCAACGTGAAATAATTCATCAAACTGGGGTGCGGATTTGCGACACACAAGTTGATCCTGCAATGATAAACACGTTTCTGAATTATATGCCCTTCAACCTAGGCAGTACTGTTATGCCTGTGAAACATAAAGCGGGCGTATTATTATTCATGTTTGATACAAAGCTCTTATTCAATCTAAAACGGCACACTTTGGTAAAAGCCCTACATATTTGCTGATAATTACTAAATACCATATTGGTCTATGAGTAACCCCCCTTTTAAGCTCATACGAACATGAATGACTCACAGGTAAGTTTTGTCTTTATTTGTCGTTCATTGTCAGCATTGTCTGTCATTTGTACATTGTTTTACAACATCAATAAAACTTATAGGCTGATAGGATAGGTACTTTGATATTTTTTGGGTGATCTTTTAGAGATGGTAAAGGTCCACTGCACATACTGACCAGCAGAGGTATTAATACTGTAACTAGGAACATCTTAAAGCATCTTATTCAGGGCTGAACCCAGTGCTGTGCTCCCTTTTGGATTTTGTATTTAAGAGTTGAACAATTTAAGAGACCAATACTTGGATTTCAAAATAATTTGCAAGAAATGACACTGTATTGTTCTGTTTCGGAGCAGTTCAACTTAATTGCTTCATTGTAAACCATGGCCACCGGCGGCATGAATAGTTTACCTTATTTGGCGTCTACTTAAAAGATCGCAGGTTTGATTTTGAAATAAGTTTGCCTTAAAGACACTTACTGATGATAAAGTTACTGATGCTCATATGCCGTTTGTTTTATTGGATGTTTCACCATGGTTTGTGTCACTGAAACATTGCTCAAAGGTTCAATCAGTGTAAATTTAACACTAAGTAATGGTTAAATGATGCTCCTCTTGGAATATATTGGAACTCCTTGTCTGTGTGATGTGAATAGATTTAAGGTTTGATAATACTTGTATTATCGTGCTTATTCATATGTTAAGACCGCAATTTACTGTTTTCTTTTGCTGAGGCTTCATCCGTATGACCTCTATCATTGTTTGCAGTATACAGTTGAACGCGTCGGTAAATCATGGCTTTATTGTTCATTTTGTAGATGCCCCTGATGTTAATACCTTCATGTCGTCTACAAACCCTACCGAAGGACAACCATTAGAATTGACCTGTGGGGCCTCTGGTGTACCAGCAATGAACACTTTTACAGCCCTAACCCAGACACACGGTGGGGCACAGATACCGAATACACATATCATAATGGAGGGCCCTGTTTCAATGTCAACCCGTATTGTACGCATACCTGCAATACGAATGGATGATACTGGTACATATAACTGTTCAGTGCAGAATGGAGTCCCCGATGTGAGCGGGCATCTACATCAGACTGCTGCAACAAAACTCATGGTTAAAGGCTAGTGAGTAGTTATCTTTTTCATTTGCATAAACAGAATTTACAAGTGACCAATTTAACGGCCGATAGAAGTGTTAACAGTTAACTTTTAAAATAGTATTGAATTCTCAGCTTGAAAGAAATAGTTGTTGAATAATTCCTACAATTTAATCGAGCTTATTGTAATTTAAGTTTTTGCAACCCGATCCTCAACATGTTAATATATTCCTGTTATGTCAAATTCATATGCAATCTTATGTGCTATCATAGTAGAATTATCGCTCAATTTCAGGCATATTATTTACAGTCATAAGCAAGTTTTTGATAAAGAAGAAAAACATCAAGTACATGTATGCTACCAGTAGGAAGGTGAGGTACACAGGAATCAATTTGTCTATCGGTCTTTCTGTTGGTCCTTCCGTTTGTCTTGAACTCTGTCTACGTTCTTAGTTCCAAAAGCATTTAAGGAATTTTCAATAACTTTAAGGTGAACTTATGCTAGTTTGTTTAATGCATTTTACCACATCCAAGGTCGAGGTCATAGTTGGATTTCAAAGCTTAAATAAATCATTATTTTATGATCATCTTTTGAGGCAGTAGTCCGTTGTGCAATTAGACTTTTTCATAATCAACATTTATTTAAACAATAGAAGTTACATGCATCTTTATGAATCTTTGGTCAGAACATTTGTCTGTTCTCTACTTTTCCAATATATTCAAATATTTTGAAAGATTTTGGCATTGTATCCGTTAAATAATAATGTTATTCTAGCACAAAAATAACATAGCTTGAGAGTCACACTTAGAGATCAAAGACCAAATCGAAGCACTGTATAAGCTCCACACATTTGTGTCACTGTGATAAGATAGCTATTTATCACTATCAGTGACAGATATATGTTTGGAAGATAGGTGATTCACATAAAATATTGCTTGGAATTTATACATTTTGAACTTCTTATGAAATACTCGTTTAACTTAAACATAGTAACAATTTGATTTCAAATCTTTCATAAGATTAGTTACTGTATATTAAAGTTTGTGATAATGATTATGTATATTAAATAAATTCTTGTTTTATTTACAGTAAGTCCTAAAGTACTGACCACTACCCTGAAGGTTGCTGCAACTACTGGTGCCAACGCTTTTCTAAGTATCCCAGTTTACTGCTACCCAACACTAGATGAGATTGTCTTACAACGCTATGACGGGCTAAACATCAGTAGCACTTCTAAAAAACACATTCTACTTTGGTATAACACAACTGTGACAGCTGACTGGTATGGAACCAAGGTGCAGGTGGTCGGAACTCTCCTGAACTTCATAGTATTTAATATTCAACCTGTTGACTTTGGAAACTACACACTTAACATTAACAATGCTGTTAACGCATCAAGTGCTGTATTGACTGTAGTTACAGCAAGTAAGTTTTTGGAAAATTTATTTTGTAAATTTCGTAAGTAAATATTTTGTAAGAAAGCGCTGATTATTGCATTTAGTTCTGTATTGAGCCTTGAAATAAAAATGAAAGTATGGATTGACTTTGGGGTCTTTGCTTTTCATTGTTTGTAATTACCATACGTTGTATTAAAAAATGTTTTTTTTGAGGGATTAAGTCTTTTCAAAATGCGTATACTTTTTTATTGTATGTTTTTTCTTTTATTTTATGTTACTTTATTTTCTGTCTTTAGGTATACCCTCATCACCAGCAGCATTGAACTTCACTGTCATTCAGAAATCTGTGTATTTTGCTTGGAAACGTGGCTTCAATGGAGGACATCCACAGACATTCATTATACAGTTGTCTAAGGATTCTACTGACAATTACATCAACCACACAACCGTCAGTGAGGATTCAAGTATTGGACCAGATGAAATGGTTACACTTAATATTACAAACCTTGATGTGGGTGTTTATCATGCACGACTTTTGACATGTAATGCCATTGGAGCTGCTGATCCAGTGGTGTTTGGTGTTTTCACTATTCCAAAAGGTACACTTTGTTATGCCCTCCGTCAATAATGGTGGGGTTATATGCCCATTGCTTGACATGAAATTCTCACAGCTCGATAAATTCTATTTGTAGATATCATTAAAGAAGTAAATTTTGCTGTACAAGTTTGAGCAGTTCTTACCCTGTTTACAATTTGGAGGATGCTAATGCTGCGGGCGGTGGGGGCGTCAAGGGCGATTCCCGCTCAAGCTTACACAATGTACTATCGAATCATCATGAAACTTAGTAATAATGTCAATGGGCATAAGAGCTATGCCGAGTTCAATAAACAGCAAGATCGCCTGAATATCTATTTATTTATAGTTCTTGAATTATCCGAACTTTGCCAAAGTAATGTTGCATATTTTACAACCAAGATAAATGTTACCCCGATCTTTAAATGGGCGAATTTTTTTCAAGTTGGCACTCTTGTCCCTCTATAGAATATTAACCAAAAAAAATGTTTCCACAATGTCTCTTTTAATTATTGACAGATTCTGTTTAACGTAGCACAGCTCAATCAACTAAATGTGTAAACAATCCTGAAGACAAGCATTCTGATGCATTATTTGTTTTGTGAACCATTAAAGCGTGCATAGTCCATAACATATTGTTGACTGAACTCCTCTTTAACGGTTTGCCATATTTTGTTTTAAATGTCACAGCTGAATGACCTTACTATGTGGTTGGTTGTTAAGGAAGGTATTGGAGCTTCAAAACATTGTGTGGAATATGACATTTTTGTGTGTGGATGCAAGTTCTTTTTAGCTAGCTGGTGGATTTTGCTGTGTCTAAATTAACACGTGAGGCAACACGTGAGGCATCATCGCCTGTGGCTCATCTAAGTCTTTGCTCACTTGAGCACAACATCATCATGTTGAGATTTTGTGGTCGCTTTTTATCTGTCCGTCGTCGTGCTTTATCAACATTTTCCCTGTTAACGCTCTAGCAGCATCATGTATAGACAATCTCCATGAAACCTGATCAGAACAAGTGTTATAATGATTTCTGAGTTCGGAAATTGTCTCTTTTAAAACATTGACACCTGGGCAGTTTTCCTTAGAAACTTTGTTGTAATGATATCAAGATTGAAATGGTTCCGGTTCGTTATTAAACATGACTCCAGGGGGTGGGTCAGGTTTCCCTGAATGGGTATAGTTTAATCTGGTTAACACTCTATTGGCCAAATTTATTTTCCAATCATCATGAAAATGTGTCCCAATAAAATCTCGACACAGATCAAAACTGGTTCGCGTGACGTCAAGAACTAGGTAACAAGGTAAAATTTAAAACAAAAACTTGTAAATACTAATAGCAGTTAAAATTTTAGACTTATCATCATTTTACTTGCTCAGATTTGTTCTAATTATGTCTGGGCTGATTTAAAATGGTTCCAGTCTGTTGAAAACCATGGCCGACAGGGGGGCGAGGAAGGGTTATTGAATGGCTATATTGAAACCTAGTTAACTCTTTTAATTATATCCTATTTGAGTAAGAACATGGCTCCTTGCTGTTGCAAAATATGACTGTCCCGGGATGTGAAAGTAAGCTTGTAAATTTGGTTAAATGGCAACCTTTTAACATAGGTAAAATTTACCTTTTGTCTGAAGAAGTTAACAACCGTTAAACAGATTCAATGATAATGTGATGTTGAAATAATTTCTGTTGTAACATGATTCTGATAATGACAATGATAATGATGATGCTACTGGTACTGATAATGATAATGATGATGATGATGATGATGATGTTTGATGTGCACTTAGTGTTTGCATTAGTTTGTATCTTGTATTCAAATCATCAATGTTGTCATATATTTCCAGTGTTCAGACGCTGTCTGCAGTAAAGTTACTTCTTATTCTGTTATTGAAACTTGTTTTTGACATTATCTTGCTGGTTAACTGATTTTTTACATTGTTTACATCTCATATATATATATATATAAAACAGGTTGATTGTAACTGTGTGGATACAGTTCTTTATTTCTACTTTACTTTACTGTGTTCAAATATGTGTGCTTATTTCCTTTTATAGCATATTTGTTAGTAATAGTGAAAAAGAAATTCCAATTTTTAATGGCCCGTATATTATCTAGTCATATTATCCAAAAAAAAATATAATTATATATATAGACAAATGCAGAAAATTACCATATGTTTAACCCATGATGCAAATTTCAGAACCTGATAACAAATCACCTGTGTCTGCAGCTCTTATTGGTGGTGTTGTGGGAGGAGGGGCCGCTGTGATCATTGTAGCTGTGATATTGTTCATACTATGGAAGAAACGACGGTTAACAGGTAAATAGTATTTTAGTTAACCTTCTCCTGTCGAGATTTATTGATCACATACATGTTTTAAGTATGTGAATCATGTTCAATTATTACAGAATAGGTAGTTTTTTTTATTTATTTATTCCGGTTTTTTATAAACAGTCACTCAGTCTTGACGCTAGCCCGTCAACCTTGGGCTAGTGAAATGTTCTTCATAACAAATCATCAACGTATACATTTGGCAATATTCGTAATTTACGATGCATATTCACTTGTTAATTCACACAAAGATCCATGAAATTTGGTAAAACTGATAGTGAGGTTATCGAACCAACTTTTCTTACATAGACACTTTTATTAACATGTTCTGGTGCATTCAAAGACAAACGGATAAACATGTACATCCTCAGATGATACCGCTATGAAAATTGCAGCGTGATGGATGCTTGGTGCAATGTTTATCATCAACGTTGAGGTTGTTACCAATCCAGAGGCCACATTTTTCATTTAATATTCCTGAAAAGTTGCCAGAATGTTTATCTTTACAACATCAATTACTAGTTTTGATATGGATCAAGTGCATCAAAAAACGAGGTAACCAAGTCAAATCTTAGTACCAATCTGGAGGCCAACTCTTTAACCTGATATTGATGAAATGTGAAAATAATGTTTATCGTGACAATATGTATATAAATTTATAACAAAATCTCGATAAACGGGTCGGAATAATTATGTCGATGATATTTAGTCAAAAGCATCATGTCTTAGAAAAATATTGTTACCACTCTCGACGCCAAGTCTATGACTACATCTGAATAAAACTTAGTCAGAATGTTTATCTTGACAATATCTAGGCTGAGTTTGAATCACATGCGTCCAAAACTAAGGTCACCAGGGCAGATCTTAGCCTTTTCTTAAACAAAACTGTCTGCAAGTGTTGTTTTTGAACTATAATGAAGGCACAGGTCGAAGATCAGCTTACTTTGATAAGGCTTTTCAGCTTTATTGTCATATTTTATACTTAGACAAGATTTTAACAAATCTTCACTATTTTTTTCGCTAATGTACCAGCCAAATCATTCAAAGCACTTCCGATTAATTGCACTTTGTTTATAATTTGTTTTTGCAAAGCTCGTCATTTTAGCTTTTGCAACTCATAAACAGTTAAAGGGATATTTTGTCTATTAACATGAAATGAAATCGAGTTCGATAGCCGGCATCCCATTTTATCCATTTTTTACGACGGCGTATAGTTGTGCCCATGACCTTGTCTCTGTTTATGTATGTATTGACAGCTAAAAAAAACAATATCTTCTTATCTGAAACTGCAGAGCTCAGAGGTGTTGTTATCAGCATTTAACCTTGTTTAAAGATCCTCTGCTAATTTTACTGAAGTCATGGCCCTTGGATCAAAATTGGCCCTGCCCTGGGGTTTACTTGTTTTGTAATTATTTATATTGTGAAAACTTAAAAAGCATTAGAGTCAACGTTCTTAATGTATTATAAGTATGGACGAATGTGATGATGTTATAGAAATTCATCATATTTGAATACAGAAAAAAAAACTTGAAATAGGAAGCGTCAATTTAGAAATACAATACGCTTGTAAATTAACTACGTGATGTATTTGATATGTTTATCATAGAATTTTATCGTGCCTTAGACAGTTAATGTTCTGTATTCGTTGGAATTGTAGTTTAATTAGAATTTCTATGCTTTGCATTCACCGTTCAAAAGCTAAAAAAAAAACAGTTGTATTAATCAATGTTTAGTTTTGTTACCAGTATGTGTCCTGATTCTATGACGGTTTGTCACTTGATTTGAATAAAGGACATTGTAGTAAATATAAGAATTATTGACGGAGTTGCACTTCGTTTATTTTTGCTGACAAGAAAAATGCAAGATTAAAACTACATAAGCAAATAACAATTTAAGGCAAAAAAAGAACATAACAATCAAATTGTTGTGTAAATCGATATACCTTCGAAATTACTTTATGTTGTTCCAATAAAATGTGAAACCATGAAACACGTCTTTTTTCAAGGAACACAAAAACACAACAGATACAATCTAAAACTCATATCGCTTGATTAATAAACATTCAATTAAATTACACTGTATGTATTATGGGCTAGTGGCCTTTGACTGCAAAATAAATATTCGTATTCGTTTTCAATTAAACAAATTGCATTAATTTTCAGATTCAGTCAACACAGCTGCATATGAAACAACGCACACAAATACAGTTTATAGCGGTAAGTACTTCTATATCAAACTTATAAATGAAAATAACGTAGAAAAGATGTACAACAAAATAGTTATACAACCTTTCTCTCTATGTGTATTAAAATGCTAGAACTATCTTTATGTTAAATGCATATACATCTGTTTATGTAAACCATAGACGTAAAAATTGAATCAGCCCACGATGTATGCACTACTTGAAAACTTACAGGTTCGTTTAGGCATTATTCTCCATTTCAAGCTGCTATGCTCCACTGAATATAAAAAATGTTTCATTACAAGCAAACCAGTATACAGTGGTTAAGAACATGTTGAAAAAACAATGGTTACAAGAAACCTTACAAACAATAACAACGCAGTTAAAGAGTAGAAAGAAATGTCTTCTTTTTTTAAGCACACTCGGCGTTGAAATAAGTATTTATGTCAACTTAGGCCTTAATATACAACAGCTGGACACGTATGGTTACGTGTCTTCTTTCAAACTTGTAAGGCTGTTTACCAACAAGACTTTTCAAACACTCTATTTTTTGGACACCAATACCCATACTTTATATGAGGTTAACTCAATCGTCATTAATATCTGTACCGTGTCTAATATGATCATACAGTACCCCATCTTTGTATAAGTCACGATATGATTCTTTTTCATCATTGGCTGATCAATTGTCAAATTAAAAATTCAAACAAAGCCAAGCAAAAATTACAAGAGTAAATGAAACTTTTTTATCAGACAAGTGTAATACGATCTAGTTTTATTGAAGTAAACGTTATATTTATTCTTAAATAATATTCTGCATGCATCATTCGAGTTCAAAACAAGTGTGTTAACGCTATGTGAATTCAATTACATGAACACATTTTGATGTATAACAAAACATATATCACCACATTTTACTTAAAGTAGCCTTAGATTGAATAACATATACTGGATAAGTTATTTTAATTGTGCAATTATATACTAGTATTAACAAGTGGTACAAACAATCAAAATTAATTATAAAGAAGGCATATACAGCATTGCCAAGCGAAACATTAATCCCCTTCCGGTGAAAACAGCTTTTAATTAAAGATTGTGCATTATAAACCTCATAAATCCCTTTATCGAGCATGTGTTATATTCATAATCCACACCAATGTCCAGTTTTCACAGCAATATGACGGTGAATGTTTTAACATTCTCCATATGTGAAAGTGTATAACAAGTTTAATGCAGCATGTCATATACTTTGCGAGTAACTGAAATAATGAGTGTAGTTTAAAATTATGTTAAAATCACATACATAATTGTATGTCTGCAGACTAAATAGGGTCATCCTGCACAATGCCGTCATTAGGTTTGATGTGCGAAACAACTTTCGTGATAATATTGTATGTACTTTTCAAGTTATTTCAGTTTTTTAAAACAGACAGGCGGACAGACGTATAAGAAGAGGTTATGGCGGAGACAGTAAAAAGAAAAACATATATTCAAATGTGTACATCAATTATAATGACTGTATTTTGTGTAGTGGTTGAGTAATAACAATATTAAGTCACAATCTATTTTAAATTACAGTGACCTGACCTTCGAACTCTGGTAAAAAATGAAAGGCCATACGTTACATTACAACTATACCAAGTTACTTTCAGTACTTTCTGGGCAATCAAACGACCCAGTTGTATCGTATGTACATGTTTATTTATTTCAAATTAAAAACACGGATATACAGATGTATGGAGGAACAATTGAAGGCATTGTCAGAGGGATATATGTCTAACCTATAGCCAAACCTGTATACAAAGTTTCATTATACTTTTTTTTTCTTAACGAGTTATAACAATCGTAAAGTTTTGCTCTAGTTGTATAAGAGTGACATGGCCATTGAGCTCTGGTGAAAAAGGGCCTTGAATTATCCTCCGATTGCAGAAATCGCGTTTTGCGGACACGTGAACTGTCGGACAGACAGACATGACAGACGTATGGTAAACCTACATTTAAACTCATGAAACCGGGAATTATAAACAAATATATTTGATATATTAGTTTTCATTCATCATATAATACAATTCCTGATTAAGTGATTTTCATTACTCTAATAAATGTATTTGTATAAAACGCGCGCTCCTTTTAAAAGGAACCTTTTTGAGGTTTTGACTCAACGGCTAGAATTAATTCAAGGTTTGGGAATTCAGTTATAACATTCAACATCGTTTTGACACTCTGAATATCGAAAAACAAGTCCGATCGAATTTGATGCTATTTGTTTAATTGTTATTTGAAAAATAACGAAGTCACTTTTACATTACAAAGTATCATGTTCACAATAAGGCATAACAAACTATTACTTAGACAGACGCTCAGAGAAGACTGTTACGTGTAAACCTACTTCACAAATGTGAATTGCATAATTGAAAAAGTTGTGCGATTCTATTGGCAGTAAGAGTTCTCGCTGCATATAATGATCACAATAAATCAATATAAAACATCATCTAAGACAGCTTACACATTTTAAAATTATTGATAAATTCACGTTTCTATCATTAAAAGAAATCACCCCTTAACGGCCCAAAATAATAATTACACTACCATATAACCTTAATGTATGTTTAGAATGGATATTCAATCAACAAGTTGTGTTTGAATTGTTTTACCATTTAGGGATGCTTAATTGATTGCATTTACTGAGTATCGTTCTTGAAATAGCTATCAATGTTTATTACCATTTACCATTGCCTCACCAGCTATACCATACATTTACCAGCTTTAAGAAGCAGTATTTTTGTGATATCTCGATAAATATTGACAATAACTCTTTTCAGATAACACAGGTATATTGATTGAGTGTATTATGCACATGATTATATATCGTACCTTTTTGTAGGGGGGGAATATGACGAGCTTTCACAATCGCATGCAAGTCGGTAAGACATCTTTGAACATTGTACAACTTACAAATACCACAGACAGTATCAATGTCCAAACTGATCCGTACTATTAAGGAACATAATTATGTATTTTATTGATTTTTGCAATGAAGACAAACACCCTCCTTATTGTGTAAAATATATTGCGATAACCTTTTATGAATACATATTTTATAATGAATGCAATGTTTCAACACATTTTCATACAGACAGAGTCTGGCAGATGCGAATAACGATGGTTATGATACAAGCCCTGCCGCGAAGACCTATGAACTTCTAGGTAAGGAGTACTCGCCGCTGTGTGTTGAAGTCGCTGAAGTAGGAATTGTTAAGCAACATGTTGTTTTTTTTTGTTTTGTTTTTATTTGATATGTTATTTAACATAAAGTATAAAGGATAATATAAATGTACCATTTCCTACACGTGAATGCCGTTTTGGCAAGTGTGTGGCCGTTATGGTTAAATTGCATCATTACTTCGGTAAACCACAAATTTCTAATAATACGTCTATTGATACGTTGCAAGGACCACGCGTTTCCTATATAATGGGTGCATATGTGTTAGAACACCTGAATATATATATTTATAATAAATATAATGTTGTTGTATTGTGTTTACATTTTAGATGCTGACCAGAGGTAAATCAATAAACTGTTTATTTAAGTGTATTACTTAAAGAACTTTTGCAATTCTTCTATTGTGAAACTTACATTTAATTGCTATCTTATATGAATATTTAAAATTATGATGGTAATTGCGTTTTTTTCCAGCAAAAAGAACACGTATGCATCATTATCCAAACACCAACTATCAGAGACTACACGCGTGTATGAGAATCCTCGAGAAGCTGCAGGTACATAAACTAGTATTAGTTAATTGGTATGATTCACAATTATTTTGATACTCGGATATTGTAAACGTCTGATATTGTTTTGTCTATAGTGTGCCGAAAACTAAAACACACATTGCAATAATCCTTTTATAGGTACTGCGGAGTATATGAATTTAAGGGTTGCATAAATCAAGAACCTACCGCGTGGAATACCGACGGGACTCGGCGAACATAGTATCTACACCGATAAAGGTGGATGCCTTGAAAACAAAAAAGGATAACGATTGAATAAACTGACCTAATAATGTGTTCAAATAAATTACTGTTTAACAATCTTTTTGGTACTGGGGTCTGTAGCCATCTTCACCTTAAAAAGTCATAGATATAACCACAATTTTGAAACAATACTGACAAGCGAAAGTTTCCATATTATCTATTTTTTTCATGCGTATATAATATCAAGGAGATTTTAATCGAAAAATCCTCGTATATGGGAAAGATTTTACTAGTTTTGGGTCATTTTTCTGCTCCCCGAAAATTTTCGGGGAGCATTTAGTTGCCAGTTTGTCCTTCCTTCCGTCACACTTTCCGTCACCCTTTTGTTACAGTTCCTCATAGCGCCTTCAATATTTTACCGATCTCTTACATATTTGGCATGTAGCTAGCTTGCATGGACCTGTTCCTTTTAATAGGTTTGAGGTCACTTGGTTCAAGGTCACCGAGGCTTATAATAGATTTTCTCAAGGTCACACTTTGGTTACAGTTTCTCATAGCGCCTTCAATATTTGATCGATCTCTTATATATTTGGCATGTAGTAACCTTGCATAGATCTCTACCTTTTGATGAGGTTTGAGGTCACTTGGGTCAAGGTCACCGAGGCTAATAATAGATTTTCTCAATGTCACACTTTGCATCATCGGGGAACAAAGCATCATCGGGGAGCATCCATCAGTTTTACTTATATCCTTGTGTTTCTAGGTGTGTATAGTGTTTAGTTAGCTCACCTGAGCAGGAAAATCTAAAGTTGACCTATTGTGAGCAGTCCGCAGTCTGTCCGCCGTTGAACAGTGGTGTGTGCATTCAGCTTTAAGTTGTTCGCCCTTTCTCTAGAGGCCATTTTTTAACCCTCAATCTTGATGCAACTCGGTCAGAATGTTTATGTCGACAATATATAGACAAATTCTTAGTTGATTGTGTCTGAAAACTAGGTCACCAGGAAATAATCTTGGTACCATTCTTTTAGCTACATTTATAACTCGATCTTTATAAATCATTGTCAGAATGTTTATTTTGACAAAAGCTCAAGTTTTAGGACACGGATGTACAAAAACTAGGTCACCAAGTAAGATCTTAAAACAATACGTTTATCACTGAGGAAGCCACATTTTTGACTCGATCTTGATAAAGTTTGTCAGATGGTATATCTTGACAAATTTGAACCTTGGTCATTAGGGGTAAAAAATGGATCACCAGGCTAAATATTAGAAACAGTGTGTTACCAATATAATAGCGACATTATTGACTCAAATTTGATGAAACTTTGTCAGAATGATTATCATGACAATATCTCAGCCAAGTTCGAATTTCTGTCATTTTTTTGACAATTCTAGTTGGAGAAACCACTTCAAATCTTTGACAACAGGTGCACCGTGAATTCAAGTGTGTGCTGATGTGGAGTCATAAGTTTCTTGTAAGAATCATATGCCTTGTACTACCTAGAAGGTTCACACTGTTAAGTGACTCCGGTTTTATCTCGTTATATATATATGTTTTCGGTTCAAAAAAACAATGGAAATATTAACAGTGTCAATTAATACTCAGATACTGTGCGTGTTATAATTGTTCGACGATGTTTCGATCGCTAAATATTACTGTTTGTGAAACGTGTTTTGGTAATGGACTTGAACATGGTTTTCAAACAAAATGACATTAGTTTCTAGCTCACCTGATTGCTCAGATGAGTTTTTGGGATCGGTCTTTGTCCGTCGTCTGTCCGTCCGTCCGTTCGTCCGTTAGCATTGGTTTGTAAACACTCTAGAGGCCACATTTCTTGTCCGATCTTTATGAAACTTGGTCAGAAGATTTGTCCCAATGATACCTCGATCGAGTTCGAAACTGGGTCATGCTGGGTCAAAAACTAGGTCACTAGGTCAAAAAAAGAAAAACCTTATAAACACTGTAGAAGTCACATGTCATGCCAAATCGTCATGTAACTTTGTCAAAATGTTTGTTTTAATGATATTTTGGTTGAGTTCAAAAGTGGTTCCGGTCCGCTGAAAAACATGGACCAGGTCAAAGCTTGAAAAACCTTGTTTATCTTTAACCACAAAGCAGGCAGCTTTGATATTTGATATGTGACAAAGATTGTTCAAATCATTCCACTGGGCAAGCTCTTTGCACGGGTGAGCGATCTAGGGCCATCTTGGCCCTCTTGTTTAAATGTGTAGTTGTTTTCATAGCTACGTACTAATACCGGTAGGTATACACAAATACTTAAGTTAGTGTTGTTTAAAACAGTTAACACTTAATTTTAATATTGCAATCATCTTAAGATAGATAATCAGGTAATGTGCGAAATACTTCATCGTCACTGGCTAAAATTATGATTTTATTATGCTGTTATCCTTTATTCTTTTATATGTGCAAGATGAAGTCATGTACATATTACTCGTTTTAAATTAAATCATTATTGCTCATGAATGATAATGACCTAGTTGCAATATTACAACTCCCATTTTCATCACACTCGGTGTCACATTGATGTACTCATATGTTCGATGTATTAAGGTAGAACTAAATGACTAAACGAGACTTAAGGTTAATGAAGATCATTGCGTCAAGAATGAACTATTTAAGAAAGATTGCATATTTATGTATGCATAGTTGGTAATAAACGGCTGTTATAATTTGTGTTAATAGTGTTGTTTCATACTATATAGCGATTGTTTATCGTACAAATTGTAGGCGTATACAAATACAGCTAAATTAGTAAAACTTAAATTCAAAATAGTATTTACTTGTTTATAGAACATGGTTATCGTACCATAATCATGTTTTCATTATTATTTAAAGGATATAGAATTCAATTTACAAAAAGGAATAAACGGCGGAATAACATTAGAGCAATTGTCTATGTATCTCCTCCAACTTGCGGATGATGCTGTCATTTGCTCAGAAACTGAAGAAGGGCATCAAGAATCGTTGAATACTCTAAAAGCATATTGTGATAAATGGAATTTAACGGTTGATATTGACAACACAAACATAATGGTTTTCCGAAACGAGGGCGTGCTAAACAAAAAATACAATCGGACATACAGCGAAAAAGAGATTGAAATAGTCAGCACGTTTAACTATCTTGGTATCGTTATGTCAAGTAGGGTCATTTATTCCTGTCACAAATATACTATATGGCAAAGTTTATTGGTCCTCCAAAGTTAGCCAAATTTTTAATCGTGCAGGATGTACAGATTTATGGTTATTTCCTGAGTCTGTTATTATTTATTCATTTATTTCTCTTTTAAAGATTAGACTCGTGGATCAGTATAAATCTGAGTGGAGAGATAATGTTGATTTATCAACCTCATAACTACTTTAAAGAGAACTCAAACATGTATTTGTAAGCCTCTGTATTAAGTAGTTATTGACGATAAAAAACTTAAATTTTGCTTAAATACGCCTATCTTCACATAAGTTGTTTATTGAAACTGGCAGACATTATAACATAAGCAGAAACGATAGAAAATGAACTTTAAGTTATCTTAACGATTTAGAAGACGAGTGTCACTTTATACTTAAATGTCCGTTTTATTTGGAAGAAAGAACCAACTACATACCGACATACTTCTCAATAAGACCAAGTATGCACGAAACTTTTGAATAGTAATTATAAAGGGACGCTTAGGAAGTTAGCTATTTACTGTTTAACATGCTTTACGAAAAGAGATAATTGTATTTTTCTCTAACCCAACGTTTATAATTGTCATGTATGTACAGTGTATTATGAAATGAATGTACTTTGTTTTTTTTCTTTTACCATTGATTTCTGTAAACATGTAAAGCTTATTATGTAATGAATTTACTTTTTGTTTTTCCTGTTACGATTGATTTCCTTAAACAAGTTGTTCATATACTCAGTTCAAGTTCATTGTTTATATCAACACACAACACTATCACGCAAACTGTTACCACTGATTTATGTAAACATGTTGTTTATACACACAGTTCATTGTTTATATCAACACACAACACTATCACGCATACTGTTACCACTGATTTATGTAAACATGTTGTTTATACACACAGTTCATTGTTTATATCAACACACAACACTCCCATGCATACTGCTACCACTGATTTCTGTAAATATGTACAGTTTATAATGTAATGAATTTACTTAGTTGTTTACCTGTTACTACTGATTTCCGTAAACTTGTTGTTAATACACTCACTTAATTGTTATATCAGCACACAACACTATAAATACTGTTAACACTGATTTATGTGAACATGTTGTTTATACACACAGTTCATTGTTTATATCATCAACACACAACACTATCACGCATACTGCTACCACTGATTTATGTAAACATGTTGTTTATATACTAACTTAATTGTTGTTATCAACACACAACACTCTCACACATACTGCTACCACTGAGTTCCGAAAACACGTTGTTTATATACTCACTTAATTGGTATATCAACACACAACACTTTAAATACTGTAAACACTGATGTATGTGAACATGTTGTTTATACACACAGTTCATTGTTTATATCAACACACAACACTCCCACGCATACTGCTACCATTGATTTCTGTAAATATGTACAGTTTATAATGTAACGAATTTACTTTGTTTTTGTCTGTTTCCATTGATTTCTTTAAACAAGTTGTTCATATACTCAGTTCAAGTTCATTGTTTATATCAACACACAACACTATCACGCATACTGTTACCACTGATTTATGTAAACATGTTGTTTATAAACACAGTTCATTGTTTATATCAACACACAACACTATCACACATACTGTTACCACTGATTTATGTAAACATGTACAGTTTATTATGTAATGATTTTATTTTATTCTTGCCTGTTACCACTAATTTCTGTAAACATGTTGTGTATATACTTAGTGGAAGTTCATTGTTTATATCAACACACAACACTCCCACGCATACTTCTACCACTGATTTATGTAAACATGTACAGTTTATTATGTAATGAATTTATTTTATTTTTGCCTGTTACCAATAATTTCCGTAAACATGTTGTGTATATACTCAGTGGAAGTTCATTGTTTATATCAACACACAACACTCACATGCATACTGTTAACATACTGCGTAATATATTATATAGATATGATGTTATTCACCTGTTTCTCCCATTATTTAAATATTAACTACTCATTATTTCACGCATGTATGAATGTCTAATAATATGATTTTTTATCACGACGAGCTGTAATATTCTTAAGTGAATGAAATGTTTGCACTGTTCTTAAGTACATATATATATGACACAAGAATATATAGTCTGCAATGGTGTTTTTGTTTATAGTATATGACATAGTGCCAAATGATTTAGGAATAATACTTCATAAAAATAGTTACTTTTTCTGAACTATTTACCAGTATATTATAATCTTATTACTATTTCTAATATATTTGATCTTTGCTTTCGGATTAATATGTGATAATATACATGAATAACACACCTTACTATAAACATAATAACTACATTTTTCTTTCTGATATGAAATTTTTTATCATGGATACATTGGTTAGCCTACACCGCCTTTCAAGTTCATGTTGTGTCAATACTTTTCTAAACATAACGCACAACGGATTTCACATGACTGCGAATGTCGTTATTAGTAAAGACAAAATGGTAGCCACTGAACGTCAGGTGATCGTTATTTGGTTACTTATGTTTGTATTGTTTAAGTATACCATATACATACAAGTACTGTGTGGTTTATTTGAAGACTAAGAAAGCTTCTATGTGTACAAAAAATATAAATGTTACTATATATTCTGCATAGTAAACTTCTTAATATTTTCCAATGTGTTTTACTTTTTGGCCAGTACGCAGATTTTACAATGAAGACGTGTTTTTTATGATGTATCGTATCTTAAGCGAATGTATTTCTTTCGTGCCGTCAACCCCCTTTGACTTCGATTTGTTTTGAAGTTTTTTTGACATTTAGATTAAACTATACAACGTGAGACCACATGATATTTTTCATCACATGGCTTATCATAAATTGATTTATTCGCCATCGGAATAAATAATATGTTAATATTTGATTAAGTCACATTTCTTTCCACACATTCAAATAACAATTTTAGAGCCGCTTCATGCGAAAGTGGGTCTTATGGCGTATGCGGTCAGCGTATCTTAAGCCCAGGCTGCGCAATGGCGCAGTCTGGTCAGGAGCTACGCCGTCCACTATAAAATCACACAAGGTCTCATACGGTTAGCTGTCCGGTTAGCGCAGTGGTTGGAACACGTACTCCTCACCCCTAGGCGACCCAGGTTCAATACCCGCTCCCGGCGCATGTGAGTTTGGTTTGTGGTCGCCATAACTGATAGGTGGGGTTTCCTCCTGGTACTCCTGTTACCCCCACAGCACACGTTCACTACAAAATTCAATATTTTTAGTTAAAAAACATAAATAGGTGGAAATTGCAGCTATAATTCAAAGTTTCCCCAACTAAAATTAGGCAAAATCGGTAGGAGTACTGGGACACACTCCGGGTCATCACATTATGCAGGCTCTGGCGCTGAACAGCTGTGTTAG